>JAZHYW010041771.1:0-159800 GCA_037355805.1 Ixodes ricinus
ATCGAGATCGCCACGTGACGAACTCGCTACGTCGTCCGCGACGATCCCGCAACAGGCGTGGCAAAGCGGCGGAAGGTCAAATGTTAAGGGGGGCGAGAGCGATAGTGAAGCGTTGGAGTGGCCGAGCAGTGTGAGAGCGTACGATCGTTATCGCGAATCGAGGCAGGGCTTGGGCGAGCATATGGGGGCACCTAGACTGAGTAAGCGTTCATGATCACGTGGTTTATGGGCACCACGGCGCGACTAACTTGGGCAATGTTGCCTGGTCGCCGGGCGGAAATGATCAACGTTCGTAAATGGATCACGGCAGATTACTCAGAGCTCTCGAAATCGCGCAAACTGTACAAGTAGATGTAGCGCACAGGTATGGCCTCTGAATATTCCATTTAAAAAATATTCCACCCGTTTGATTTGCGGTACGAACGCGACGACCTGATGGGACCAAACAGGCAGCTTCAAAAGCGCACCCTCGCGGTGTACGTCGCTGTTTCTTGTTCATGAATTCTATCACCGCGGAACTAATCCTGAACAGAAAAAGCCCAGTGACTTGCACTTTTCAGCGTTACTTGATTGATTCCATTAGCTCGTAGCTTCGAGCTGCGTCTGGACCTTAAGCTGAAACGAAGTAAAGGTAAAAAAAATCAGTTTGCGTGGAGGCACCGAGCAGCGAAACGCGATGCTAACTGCCAAAGCGCAGACGGTTTTTTTTTTTGTTTATTGGATTTCTTGGTAGTGGGTAACCCTACTAAAAACGCAACGCCCAGGCACGCACGATAGTCCTCTAAAACTAGCAGCTGCTATTCCCCTGCTCTAGCAGACCGCTCCGTCGCTTATCACCTCGACCGCAGTATGCGCGGGTCGCCAGAGCCTTGCACGCATGCGCAGATCCTTTACATATCACGGAACAGAGCTACAGCGCACGGCTAAGGTGGCGTTCTATGCGGAGCGCAGTGTTCGTCTGCTTCTTTTGCAGGGGTTGTGGTGACGTCAGAACGCCGAGCTCTGATTGGCTCCTGATTGGGAGGATAGTGGGCAGTTCACCCAAGGCGGCTTGCTTTGAGGTCTACCCACTATCCTTCAGTCAGAGCCAGTCAGAGCTCGGCGTCTGCTCTGACGCCACCGCAACCCCTGCACAAGAAGCAGCTAGAAGGGCTTGCTCTCCGCGTACAGCCCAGCGGACAAAGACGGCACCGAGGAGACCAATACGGGACTTGGCTTGTCCCCAGAGTACGTCATCGTGCCTTCGTATCTAGAATATTGAGGTCGATAGGAACGACAGAGAAGGAATTGGGAAGCAAGGAGATAACAAGTCGTGCACCGAGTTTCTTAGCTGCCACTGGGTACATTCGGCGTGAAAGAATGACCCAGTAATAGTCTAAACACAGACGATTTTGCAGCAGCTCTGGATGGGCGCCGCTCTACAACCGATTTTTAGTTTTTTGTACCTCTATTTCGTTTACTCCACTTCATCCTTACCATTGCAGGCCACGCTATTGCCATTTTAGATTCTACTGTGTCCCTCACCCCAGTTTTTCTAAAGCGAAACCCTTACTTGTCTCATTACGCGAAAAGCCGTCGGCGTTGTCCCCGAAATGGTCATAAAATACGTCATCAAGCACGCGCCTCAGAAATAAAGCACTAAGAAAAGCACAGCAACAGCGCCGTGTGCGAAAGGAGAGACGTGGCACGCTGCTAAGCAAGAATGCACACATGTGTAGGAATGTTTTCACATTCCTACACGCAAGCGCAGTCTTAAGTGTCTTCGGCGAGTTTCGGTTTCGGAGCCTCATCAGCGCACGTTTCAGTGGCTCGGTATCACGGTGAGACGAGGAAGGTCAGCAATGGCGGCTGTAATCTAGCGCGTGCGTAAAGCGCCCATAGGGAGTTTTCGTAGACCGCGTTCTCCCCTCCGCTAAGCTCCGCTAAGCCCTCCGCAACGCAGAAGCCGCTACCGCGCCTGCGCGCCGATAGCCTGGCTGAAGAAACCCGGATCTTGTAGCGGGTTGCGGACGGCGTTGCGGGACAGCGGAAACGATCTGCGAAAACTGCCTCATAATTAGTATAGAGGTGTGCGAACGGTGGTTCGAGTCTAAGAACCGCGTCACTTACAGTCTTCGCCGTGCGAGAGAAGCCGCAACAGACCGGCTCTCTTGGCAGGGTCGAAGCTAAACTCGTTTTCACCTCAAGAAGACAAAAAAGGAAGTTTTGCGTAATGTTCATACGCCGCGTAAAGTTGTTCTTACAAGATTAGGTTGTGGGAGGAAAAAGCGATGCTTTTGGTGTTTGAAACGTGTACGTTCTGATAAGATAACATATATCTAATCTAAACTGCACCAACACATATCTTCATTCTCTACATAAAGTGTGAAATAAGTAATGCTTCGCAAGGAACCGGACTTTTTTTTTTTTTTTGCTATGGTTTTTGAGGCGAAAACAAGCACAGTTGAAGCTAGGGATGATACTGCGCTATTTGATTGGACCCACTATTCCCACACCCCTAATAATTAGCATTGGCCTAGCGTGCCGACGGGGTGGCGAGTCTATATCCTCATGTCTCATCATTACAAAGCTCGAGAACGTGTGTGATTACATTCAAACTGAAGCGCTTCTTTTGTTTTCATTATTATAATAACTAATCGACTCAAAGAGCGTCCACGGGCACCGAAAGCTCACGAAAATGCAAGTCGTGAACTATTATGTTAATTCTTCTTGCTTTGTGATTCATTCTTACACGCCTAAGAGATGAAGTTCCGTAAAAATAATATTGAACACAATACAGGCGACACTTGTGTTATCATCGTTTTTTACTTTTTTTTCTTCTTTTCGTGTTCTAGTCATATTAACTTATTTAAAAGTGACAGAGGAAGCTTAAAGACAGGCAATGTCTGCAATGTACGCGAATATATTACTTCCATAAATCTGTCACCGCGTGCGTTGCATTCTGGGAGCCTGTGGGCCAGGAGCGGAGCGAGTACGGATCTTGCTTGCGTAAGGTGAAGCGTCTGCGCATGCGCAGCACCGACAGCAGCGCCACCGCAGCGCCGTGACGTCAAAGGGTTGAGGATGTGGTGCAGTCCCGAGTTCTCATTATCGCTCAGCGGCCAATCAGATTGCGCCATTAGCCAATAAGTACGCCGAAGAACCAATCACGAAGAAGCGCGCACATAATGAGCCCCGCCCCGCGTTTCCTAACCTGCCGGGGACTGTAACCAGACGCGCAACAACCACGAGCGTGGAACCCGCGGCCGAGATGTCGTCTGCTCCCAAGCTATCGAGGAGCGAACAGTCGCAGGGGCGGAGCTTCGTATATAGTACACGTTTTCAGCCCCTCTTACCGCGCCTCTTTCCCTATACTTCGTTTCAGCTTAGGTCCGAGCGCGGCCGATGTTATGAGTCGAAGGGCCAATCAAACAGCGCAAAAAGCGCAGCGTCATGGCGTGCTCTCTGCGCTTGATAAGACTAGCGGCGGCGGAGGAGCAGCCACAGCGAAACGGCGAATACCAGCTAGTCCTATCAACTGCAGAGAGCAGGCCATGACGTTGTGCCTGTTTCGCTGTTTGATTGGCCCTTCGGCTCATAACATCGGCCGCGCTCAAACCGAAGCTGAAACGAAGTATAGGCCAGTTCCCCCTCCTCACACCGCAAAAGGGACCACCTTAGAAACACCCTTGTGAAAAGTTTCATTGTACTCCGTTCGTTGACCCATTTATACGATTTGTTTTGAAGGCAGGCGAGCACTCGGGAACACCCTGTATATGAACGACCTTAGATAGCCTGTATCACCGACTTTCTGTCTGATCGTTTTGGGTCACGTGGTTCGTGGGCCGTGTTTCCGACGAGAGCTGCGAGGAGGTGCCAAAAGTGTTGATCGTCTGCTAACGCCTCCGGCTGGATTTACGTATGGTTATGTCTACCCTTTGTAAAGGGCAGGTAGCTTGCGCCACCTAGCCTAAGTCTAAAAAAGACAAAAACATGATTCCTCCGGTCCTTCTAGCCCAATTTTCTCCCCCTAAATATCAACAACTTTCCGCCTACTGCTTCCGTCCTCGCCACGCGAAAAGGTAGCGCCTGCGCACTCGCGACCAATCTGTGCCGGTGGCCTCCGCCATAAATTTGCAAACGCTCCCCGTGGTTCGAGATGGACCCTTTCTACAATTGAGGCTCTCTAGGCGACCTCCGCGAAATTGACGGCACCTGGCGGATATCTGTCACGGCGGGTTCGCTCGTCAGCTTTGTCGAGCGAATCAGAATTTCGCATCGCTCGGTGGTCTAAGGACAAAGCCGCGAAAGGAGGCTTAAGAACACGCGATGAAAGTCGACGTTGCTGCGGCACGGTCTAACCACGGTCTCAGCGGCAGCATGCGGCAAGTGATGGCTCTTAGTCTTTCGCACGGTCTATTTTGCACTTTTTTGCCGTCACACTGTGTATCACCAAAGGTGATGCGTACACCGCGCGACATTGTTAATGCGAACATGACTTCGGCACCTTTTATTTATTTATTTTATTTCGATAAGGCACTGGCGGGAATCAAGATTTACCGCTTAGATTAGCGCCTCAACTATGAGCACTTTCAACCACTATATAGCGGTGGCAATCCTTCAGTACTGTAAGAAAGAGAAAAAAAAATGGACGATGGCTCGTTCGCGCTAACAGGGCCGCGTGAGTTTACGTACAAATCCTTATTTATTGTGGAACCCAGTACCATCTCCGGCAATGCAATTTCACTTCAGCGCCCCTTTAACCCCCGCCTGTCGTTTTGGTTTCGTGCCTACGAATTTTTTTTTCTTCTTTTTCCTTTGGTTTTTTTCGGTTCGCGACGTGAACGTAAAGTGGAAGAGTGCCGGGTGCAGAGGCGGAGGCACGGGCAGCCGGCCAACACCGTACTCGGATCACCATGGACGCGTAGCGACGTGAGAGAGAGTGTGTGTGTGTGTCCCGCATTCATAATTCAGCCCAATCTGTTCGATGAAGGGGTCCCCGCCCTGACCTCCGTCCATCTTATTAGGAAAACCGAAACCCCGAACCGTCATCCTCTTCTCCGAATAAAACAAAAAAGCAAAATAAAATAAAAATATATAAAAATGACACCGAATGAACAAGAAAAAGATAAAAAATTGCTGTCGGTGGGGAGAACGTTTCTCGGATACCGCCTATAGTCACGATATGTTTTTCGTGGTCTCTCCGTAAGGACTGTTTCAGTTGGAATCCGCAACGGTTCGAACCGACGTGACATTGAGGACGCAGCCACACTCCTCGTACATCATACAGACGACACGGAGTTTCTCCGCAGGCAAAGATGACAGACATCCGCGGATACGTTTCAAGCATGTTTCATTCGAGCATACAATAATAATAATCATAATAATAATAATAATAATAATAATAATAATAATAATAATAATAATAATAATAATAATAATAATAATAAATTTTTATTCAATATTGCACATTTGATAATAATAATAATAATAATAATAATAATAATATTAATAATAGCTTTATTTACCACATAAATATGGTGGAAGCTAAAAACAAAGCTGTCCAAACAGCTTGACTGTTTCTCAGCCTATATATAGGTACACACCAGTTGTCAAAAGCATACACGAGACATTATATAAAGCAAAAAACAATAAAAGCAAAGAGAAAATTAAAAAAAAACACCTACTAGGGAGTAAGTGTAATCGCATAATTGCTTTGATAGAAAATATCTCCTAATGTCGCACGCGCTACAGGATTCTTTATCAAAATTAGACCGGTTCATATTGTTCAGAAACGTCGGGAGTGTTTTTTAACCACCTGTAAACCATAGTCAGTACGAGATACATCTACTATTCCAGAAATCAGAATGGCAAGTGGAATATGTAATAGGTTTTTTTTTTTTCTGTGGGATGCTAAGCGTATTAAAAAAACTGTTTATATCTCAATATTCATGTTTATATTTCACATACAGTCTAGGATCATAGTATTGAAATACATTCAGAACACCCAGCCCAACTAAAAGTTGGTTAGTATAAAACGTATATGGCACGCTGGATATGATCCTTAGCACTCTTTTTACAGTAAAAATAGTTTTTGCACATTAGTTTTTGTGGTGGTATATCAGATTAAAAGACAGTAGTTCAAGTGAGATAAAAAAATAATGAATTATATAAAATCAGCTTAACTCTAATAGGAAGAACATGATGATGTAACATACCAGTTATACAGACAAGTTTAGAAACTATATAGTCCACATGTTCGGTCCAAGACATCTGCTTGGAGAAAATTACCCTCAACATTTTAAATGTGTTTACTATTTCGATTGGAGAAGAGTCTAAGAAAATGTCTCTTGTCAGGATGATACTCCTATTTCTCAGGCTGAAAAAGGTCGCCTTAGTTTTTTTTTTTCTTATTTATGATAAGATTATTCGAACTAGCCTAGGTTCCTAGACTTTTCGTGGTTTTATTATCAGTAAAAGAGATTTCATTGCATTTTTTAGCTGGAAAAAGGAGGATGGTGTCATCAGCGTAAACGATAAACTTTACGTTTTTTCCTATGTTAGCGATATCATTGATGTATATATTAAAAAGTAATGGCCCCAGTATACTGCCTTGTGTGGTACTCCAGACATAATTGATTTTGTATCGGAAAAGTGATCGGTAATATTAACGAACTGTGTGCGACTTTCTAAATACAATTTAATGAGGAGTGCTGCATGTCCTCTGATACCAGAAATCTTAAGTTCTCGAATAAGCAATTCCTGGCTAATATAATCAAATGCTATTGTAAATTCTATGAAAATGCTTAGGACTACATTCTCTCTCTTCGATGTTGCGTAAATATATTTTTTCTGGTCGAGTAAAGCTAGCTAGTTCCGTAGAAAGTTTCTTTCGAAACCCGAAGTGAGATTATGTATTTATGTCATGCTTTTCCATAAAAAAAAAAAGTAAGACCATTATGTATTATTTTTTCCTAAACATTTCGAGAACACTGGGAGAAGTTACACAGGCCTGTAGTTGTTTATATCATCATCTTACGAAGTACAACTACCTTAGCTATCTGCATTTCTTGGGGAATGTGACGGTTTCTAAACAAAGATTAGAGATATATGCCAGATAGGGACCGATAATGTCCAGAACGTGCAGAACTGGACGTATCTGTATACCATCGGCGTCGCAGTTATGACTAATGTTGACGGTGCGGAATACTGAGGCCACCTCTTCTTCAGTTACCAAATTTAAATAGATCATTTCATTTTCGTTTCAGTGCATATACGAACAAGAATCGGTCATGTTTGGATTCCTTCTAAATTGATAAAAAAAAAGATCAATGAACACATTAGCCAGAGAGCGACCGATCAGTTCAACGTCATTATGGATTATTGATTCGATGCCACTTTGAGTTACGTTGCAATTCAAAACAGAGTTCAGCTTTCTCCACATTAGTACGTCACATCGGTGGGTTACCGTATTAAACAATATGTGATAGTAGATAACTTTTCCTTTCTTCAATTTCTTGTTCAAATTATTTCTGTATGCCTTGCAAACTTCAAACACGGCTAGGACATTTTTTTCTTCTTGAGACCTTTGTGACAGGACCGCTATAGAAGGAAGAAACAGGGCTGAGGCAGTTTCTGCAGACGGTCTTTTTTGTATGACGTGTTGGCAGCGTGAACGCGGCATTGCGCAGTCAGTGGCTATGTTGCAGGCAGGGTGGAGAATAAAAATCAAGGTGATTCAAATCACGAATTAAATCACAATTGAAATAGTGATTGAAATCGGACCAGTCTTACTACGGTAATCTAAATCTAACCTTTCCCGGAAAAAACAAATAATAATAATATTAATAATAAAATAAAAAATACCTTTAAAAATAGTTTTTTAGATTTTATTTATCGTTTGCCTATCATTTGATTCTTTCTACGTGCATTGGTGTTGTACCAAAATTAAAGAACATCATCGAGAAACATTTACGTGAGGATGAGCAGGAGCAAAAAGCGGTGCGCAAATTGGAGCATCGAGCCTCCTTCTACCTTTCACTCTGTTCGTCAGTTACGCAACGTCATATTTCAAGGAAAAGCTTACCGTGGAAATACGATACGATATGGAACAGAGCACGAATCTGTAGCGTTTTGGACAAGGTGGTCGCACGCGGAGTGCAGCACAGTTAGCAAAAATAAGCGATCATTTGTATTATTATTATTTGTCTCAGTGGTACGATTACTCAAATGTACACCTTAGGAGCAGTGGCGTCCAACTAGGCCTGATATACGTCAAAGCATGAAATGGCATTTTAGGCGCCTGTGCAATTTATTTTTAGAAAAAAGCAAAAGAAAGAAGCTTGTTTGCAAAACAAACAAATATTTCTTGTTGGCAAGCTTTTCTTCTTTTTTTTTAGCGACGTATATTAAAGCTAGAAAAACAAAACACATATGTTGTCTGTTAAAAAAAAAAAGAAACCACGAAATAAGTATGGCTGCAGAGATAGGAGCGAACAATGCCTGACCGCAACAGACGCAATTTCCGATCTCAAGCCTTCTCATTCACATCAAGTAATCTTTAAACAATTTTTTTTACAGAAACGGAACGTCGTTAATTTGCGGTAAACTTCAGAGCAGGTACTACATCGTGCACGCCTCTGCCTCCCCCTCCCCCTTCTAAGAAAAAAGAGTTCGAATTAGTTTAAGTACTGATACAGCTAACTCTGACGAACAACAAAAAGATCTCAATGAGTGACGAAGCTGAAATTATAATTAGATCGGGAGAAAAAAAATGAAAGACGTTTACAATTCTTCGTAACGCCGATTTAGAGCGCAGCTCTTGAGGAGGAGGGAGGTACTGAGGGAGGGTGTGCCACTCCTCCTCGCCGGTACCCTCCCCCCTCCTCCTTCTTTCACGCGCGAAACGCGCGCCGTCACGCGACGTTTCGGCACGGTGCATTATGGGACGTTTCCCATAATGCCCCGCGCGGTTACGCCGACGCCGACGACGCTCAAGCCGAAAACACACGCCTAAAAGCTGCGCTCTAAAAAAAAAAAAGTGCGGAGTGAGCAGGGTTAACAATTAAGTGAGGCGTCAGGCCCATTGCCCCTTCGCACATCCTTTTTTTTTTTTTAGATCTACGATACTCATATTTACAGTTTTTTTTTATTTGCTGGGATTTTTTTGTCGTTCGCCGTGATTGGTGGTCTCCCCGTACTGTGAGAAAGTGAACGCACAAATTTTTTTTTATAGTGTGTGGTATTTCTCCGTCTGACCTTCTCAAGGAGAAAAACAAATAGACCAACCGCTCCTAACCACGCGGCAGATTATTGTCTATTTATCAAAACTAAACGGCCCCAACATGACTGCAGCGCGTTCTTATATAGCACCGGCTTCCACTAGTACTTCAAATGAATATAAACAAAACAAAAATCAAGATAGCGAAACGGAGGTTCATTTGCATACCGCAGCGCGTCCGCTGCTTATCATAACAGTGCCTCCGGAATCTCCGCCGACGGCCGACCTTTAATTAGGAAGCCATCTGAGGAACCCACCCGTCTCCAACGAAACCGGCGTTTTTACATCATTTATAATCATGAGCCGGAAAGTCCGCTCTTTCTGCACGATATATTTCCTGATGCAAGGCTACTTTCGGCTCGAAACCTCCACCGGCAGACGCTTTTTCAAAATCGCGCGCAGTCTAGTCGTTGCTGCGCCACTTAATCCGAGTCTGCCTTTGTTCGGGCACGTACTCGGAGCATTTATATTGGACACGAAGACTGCGTCAGCGCTCGGCGCGAGCTCGTATCGAAAAACGAGCGACGCGTCGGCGTTCGAGGAAGACTCGGGCCCAATCGCAAGCTTCGATTCCACAAAATGGCGACCGCCACTGTTAGGACAAAAGCTGTCCCATTACGCGAAAAAGGCGTCGGCGTTGTACCGAAAGATGGCCATGAAAATACGTCATCAAGCGCGCGCCGTTCAAGGTCAAAGCAGACGCGCCTCAGAAATAAAACGCAAAGAAAAGCGCAGCAACGCAGATGCTTCGTCAAGGAAGCCGTGAAGCCGGCAGGGGCGCCGGCGCGCGCCTGCGCAGTGAAGGAGCGTGATGTCACCCGCCGTAGCGCCGTGTGCAAAGAGCGCGCTTGGACTGTGAGGCGACCGCGCGGGACTATAATGCTTTCGCGTTCCTGCATGTAAATCGTGTAAAGTGTCCTACTAATTTTTTTAAATGTGCGGTCGAAATGTTTTTTTAGATTGCTCGAGTTTTTCGCGTCGCGAAGAACCGCGCCAGTCACACTGTAGTCGGAAGCGTAACGGAGTATCGGCTGGAGCTCGAGTTTAATTCATACCGGTCTTTATTCTAACTTCGCTGCTTCGTGAGTCGCTTAAATGAATTCCAAAGCGCCTAATAACACGAACAGATAAAGAAAAATTTTATTTCAAGTTTAAAAAAAGCGCATACACGAATATTCTAAAACCAAAGTGGTGTTATAAGTATAAAAAAGATATAGAAACAAAACAAAAACTTATCTCCAAAAACACTCCAGACTTTTTGAAACCAGAATGAAGTTCTCCGAAGCACCTAAATAACTATGACCAAATATTGGCAAATTAATTCATTTAAATACTTTTATTAGCCCAGACAGAGCGAGCCGACTGTGGCGCTGAACGAAAATTAAAAAAAGGAAACGCAAAACAGAACCCAGCTAAAATCGTAGCAAAGAGACACGGATACGTCCCTCTGTCGTCGTCGTCATCTTAAGATCCATTAAGGTTTGAGTGCGGCGCTATTTAATCCAATCTCTTCGTCCAATCATCTGCTCGGTCCCATCTCGGCCTTCCGGGCACGGGTTCGATACGGTCTCCTAAAAAAAAAGTTTGAACCAGCTTGCGAGCAATAAAGAGACCCGCTTTCAACGTCCCCGGCAAGCAGCGAACGATTGATCCGAAACATAAAAAAAAAAAAAACATCTACATCCTAAGTCCTGGAAACGAATCGAAAACAAATACGATATGAGCTAATAGTATTGGGAGAGAACGGAAAGGAGGGGGGGGGGGTGAAGTGGCGGCCATCTTGAGCTACCCATTTTCAGGCATGTGATGTAATTCTGATTGTTGGAATGATTAATTTTGTTTATAGACATTGCTCGCGTCGTACATATATACAGAGTGTCTCTTTTCATGCTAAACAAAATTGTTGTAAAAAAAACAAAAAAGTGACAGCTTCATTACTGTACCGGATAGGGGGCACAAATATAGGGGGCTAATCGTCACGGTAAGTCGAGTAATTAATTAAAATTTGTTCGTTACCTTCTTATTTAATGAATTAAGGCTTGTGGTTCCACTAGAAACTTGCTGAGCGTCATCGGTGACCACTCAATCGGTAATATTTAGAAAGTGTCTGGGCGCGTGGGAAGCTCAGTATAGTGCGCTAAAGTTACCAGCCGTGCAGCAGGCGCAAGGCTATAGGGCTATTTTAAAAAGTCGGAAAAAGCGCGCGGACACGTTATCGCAACGATAGCCTTGTACCTGCTCCACGACTGGTAACTTTAAGCATAGCCTCCTCTATACTAACAAAGCCTGGCAGTTCGACGACGGAGCCATAGAGCTCCCGGTCGCAGATTTGGAGCGCGAGGATCTGGTAGCACAGAGCATCAAACAGCCATTTCTCGGGGAACCTGGACGTCAGCGCACAGCTTTTGCAGCGGCGAGGACCGAAACACACCTGTTCGCTCGGGAGATGCGTGTTTCGGCGTCTCGGCGCAGCGGGGCGCCAGTCACGTGGCTCTCCTCTCATCCGTCGTCTGCCGCTCCACCTTTTCCATTTCGGCGGCCGCTTCTCGTGGCGATCTGCCAGGCTTTGTCAGTATATAGGAGGCAGCGTGTTTCACACGTGCTCCAAGTCTTTCTAGTGTTAACCGAATGAGTGATTCTCCATGACGCCGAGCAAGTTTCTACTCAGAACCATGTTTATTTTAAATAATTAAAACGTTAATTAACACGTTTTAGTTAATTATCCGACTGATCCCTATGATTAACCCCCTGTGCTATGCCTCCCCCCCCCCTTTTCCCTGGCCGTATAACTCACCTGAACAAACAACATTAGTGTAACTTTCACGTCTTTTTCTTTTTTTAGACAAGTCGGTTAAGTTTAAAAAGAGAACATCCCGTATATTGGAAACAATTTTCGCTTTCCGCTGGTTGAGAAACCTGTTAAATCTTAACACACTGCTCGTAGATGATACAAGAGACACAGGAGTTTCTCTGCAGGCATGATGACAAAAATAGCCGCCAGACACGCCTTAACGCATGTTCTTAGCATGTTTGTTTCACGTACATGTACAGCGTAAGCGAAATGGATTGAACGCACTTAAACTGACCGCATAAATCGGTTCCTTCACTTATCGCGCTGGGATTTACTACAGAGGTGCCCGACGCTGGTGCATTCATTAACTGGGAGTACGAATACGTGAAACCTCCGGAGTCAAAAGATAGAAAATAAAAACTGGTTTTTCCATGGAAAAATTATCGCTAAGCCTTTTATCTCAAAATCATCAGAAAATCGTTGTAGGCTATTCTGGCGTTTCCAACGATTAAAACAAATTTGAAATAAAGAAAATAGAATTGACTGCTTATTCTTCATTTCACTTCGCTCAAATAAGCGTCACAGTAACACATCATATATTTTTTCTAGTGTACATGCAAGCATAGTATATAGAGGAACAGTTTTTGATTTTTTCTTGGTTTACTCAGGTGAGCCAATCTCTTCCACAATTTTAGCGAACGCTTCCACCAACTCCAGGCACCTCTGTAGTAAATCCTAGCGCGATAAGTTAAGAAACCGATTTATGCGGTCAGTTTAAAGTGCGTTCAATCCATTTCGCCCATGCTGTATGCTTAGAACATGTGTGGAGACAGTTTTTGGATGATCAACGTGACAAGACAGCCATGCAGGGAAGAAGCACGCCTCAGGTAACTGTCTGCACACTGCATTTTGTGCGGTGGATCAACGGTGTTACCGTGGCATTAATGCAAAACATTGCCGCTGTACAGATCATTACAAGTTGATCGTTTCTTTATGCGCGCTGATCGTCTTTGCCTACTCTGGGATTCCGAACACGTTTTGAGCGTGCACAGAATAGCTGTTCTATTAGGCGGAATATCGAACGCGGCGCATGAGTTCACAGCTAGAGTAACTCGGCATGTGTTTTCGCGTGAGTGATAAGGACTTGAGAAAGTCTTTATAAACTACCGATGCGATCTTCAGCACAACTCCGTCTTTTTCGATTCATATTTTAAATCGAGCGCATCTGGGCACCGATGTAGAGTTGTAAAAATACTCTGTTGTTTTTGGATTTAGTAATGTTTGGAGGTGGGCCAGTCGGTGGTGCGTAATAAAGATACAATTAAAACAGCCACAAAACAAAAAGAAACACATGGACAAGTAGAGAAGGACACCGACAGCGTTGCGTCTGAGTCCTTAAAAAATGGGGGGCGGGGGTGTATGTTTATACAGTCTAGAACTTAGTCCGCCTCAACGGGCGACTTGTCTCTGTAGCTGCAGATGAGAAATTGAGCCAGTGCAGTACGACCGCTAGCCTGGGGATCTTTAACGTGCACCACGCAGTAGTGATACACGACCCGCACACCGGTACGATGCTCATCCAGATCGAAAGGGGCAGAGGTGGGGACTTGGACCCTGGGTTCTGCGGCGCGAGCTTTCGCTCCACGTGCTCCGAGCTGGTATGCGCGAGCCCACTCGGCCACCGATCCGCCCTCTGAGCCCTTCTTCTACTTGTCCTGATGTTGTTGTTGTTGTTGTTGCTCTTCTTTTTTTTTTTGCGCTGTTTAATTATTTGTTTACTATGTTGTTGGATTTTTTTTTATTTCTGCGTGCCCAATGATCCGAATAAAACTAGCACGAATTAATTGAAAGAAACTCTAAATTATTCTCGGCGAAAATACGCCTTAATACCAAAATAAGAAATAGTTATCAACAGTCTCACCGCGTTCAAATGAAAATGTCAGCCAAAGTCAAATTACAAAAAAAAAACATTTAAACATAGGTCAACCAGAATGGTAGTCAATCAACAGCACTGAACGCAACAAAAAAAGTACAACAATTAAGTCTTCTTCCTACACACACACACACACACAACTGCTAATGGGCTCGCTCGCTCTAGTCTTCTCTTTATTTTATTTTCACGCTTTCTTTAAGTGCACGGAACAGTCTTTCAAACAAACGATATAAAAAAAAGAGGCTCGTCACGCTCGAGAGCACTGCGATGCCTTTAGCCCGAGATAACTCGATTCGCAAACACATGCAGCAGCACACAGTGAGAGTGTCCTCACTTAACCTAAGCAGTTTTAGGGTGAGCATCTTTTCGGGTCGCAAACTCTCCTAGGCGGCGGCGGTTCAAAGAAACGGCGGGAAGAACTAAGCCGCACACAGTCGCTGACATAGTGAGAACTGACAGAGTCATCCCTTTCCGATGCCCCGGCATCGGAAAGCACGACGGAAGGCACGCGCCGTTGCCTTCCCTGGTGCTTTGACCGCGTGCGCACGCCCGAGGCTCGAAGCCAGAGGACCACCAACTGCCGTTCCAACCCTGTCGAGCGAGACCTCAAGGCTCGCTGCCGGCGGACCCATGCGCGCTTCCAGTTTTCTCATTTTTGTTTCGCGTCCCTTTGTTTTCTGCCCTCGCAAACGCATTACAGTCGTTGGTTTCCCGCAAAAGCATAATCTGCTCCGATCGCCTCGCCTCGTCGGGCCAAATAAACACACTACCGAAAGCCGTACCGAGGGCCCTGTTACCAGTTTCTCTTGGATTCTCGTTGTGTTTGGAGTTCTCCATTCATGCAGCCATTTTGTGTACGTCACTCGTTAGGGTAACTATTCTGGTGCTCTTTTTCCACAAAAGCAACTCGGCAAAAAAATATGACCACTTGCATTTTGTCGATTTATTTTACGCGCTCGTACTGTATACCACGCATACATCGACGCGTAAAAACGCAGAAAAAAAACGCTGCGAGGAGTGAAAACACAAAGGAATAAACACACACACACAATATTCAAAATGGCGGCTCCTATCGCGTGAACGACGCTAAGAGGAGGCGCGTGGACGCCCGCATTACGTGTGATACCATCATTTCCGGTTGTCGTTCACGCATGCGCAGTACGAATACTAACGAATATCGCGCACTTTTTTGCTTTTTTCGTGCTTATCTTTTACACTTCTGTAGCCTTCCCATAACAACGATCGTCGTCAACATACGGATTCCGAAGCCAGATAACGATGATGATGAACGGGCAGAAGACGATGAACCGCTTCCGGGAGAACGCGTGTAATCGTTGTCATTTCTTCTACGTCATTATCGGCGATGCTTTTACCGCGAAACGTCCGCGCGAGAAAATGGCGGGAATTTCCGACAACCTTCCGTTCCAAGGTCAACGTTTGGGATTGTCCTTGGGCGTATCCAAGTACCGGCATATTACCTACACTGAGCGACACTGTGAACGCGAACAAGCGATCGTATATCTGGAGAGAACTCCGCGTCTCTCGCATCATGTACCAACGGTGCGACTGGAACTTTAGGCTGGCAGTGACTGTTTTTGTTTATGACTCTGTGTTTATGTTTCGTTTACGTTTATGTGACTATAGAAGTAACGAGATCGTTAAATCGTTACAAGAAAAAATAACCGTGTAAACGTGTAACCCGTTACTTGTAACCCTTTTTTCAAAGTAGCCCGTGGGTTTATCCAGTGGGCCGCAAATGCGCTCTTTTTGTTGTTGTTGTTTTTGGTCGCGCTACGTTGGTGTCGGGCAAATGGATATAGCGACGTGGAGAGCATGTAGAGGAAAAAGACCGTTCGGTCCGCGCCGGACAAAAAAAGAAAAAATCAAATCGTCGTTTGCCCTTTTTTTACGTGGGTGGTCGGTCGTTACCGAACCAGACACGAGACTCTTTTGTGCAAGAAAGACACATCGACGTTGTATAGTAAGCAAGCTACGGCGTCGCATAAAAATAACCGGGCACCGAAAGGATGCCTACACTACGTTGGATAGTAACGTAGAAGAAGAAGAAAGGATGATTTTTACATAAGCGACATTTGACGGTGGCTATCGATCCGTTCATTTTTACGTATCTGTTAGCTTCGACAGCACGCGAAAAACTATTTCTGGAGCTCATACAAAGAAAAAGGATATTACAGTCACAGACAACTTAAGAAACGTTGACGTTCCTTGATTTGTGGTTTGTGATGGAGATAATGTTGAAAAACCTGAGCTTTAGCGCTCTGTTTTCAAACTTAAAAAGAAAAAAAAAAAACGCGGACAGAGCACATGAAAGGGTAGGCTTCACCGCTTCGCACAGGGGTACGTGGCGAAGCGGTTGGCGAGGAGGACCAGCTGATACGTCCTTTGCTCCAGTTTTCAAGAACTTCAAAAACTAGTATGTTCTTCCAAGCGATTTCAAGGAAATATCGTTACTATACTACCGAATGCTCGCCGGGCGTTCGGACATGCCCTTGGCTCAGTTGTCAAACAACTCGAAAGTAGCGGGTGGGAGCACGTAGTACCGCGACATGGGCGAATGCTCGGTATTTTGCGGGTATGTTTTTTTTTTTAGTTTGTTTTTACTAAAAATACTTTTCCAAAGAATCTAAAAAAAATACTGTTCAAAACAGACTGTCTTTTGTACGATGTATCAGCACGTGGTCGCGCCTTTAGGAGATCCCTTAAAAAAAAACGTAAAGCATACAAAAAAAAAGTCCGATCAGGAAACGGTTTAAAGATCGAGCCAACCGGCCGCCTCGCCTCAAGCCACTGCCTGGTAGCCCGTGGGTCCGGGCAGCGGTATAACACCGACGTAGCGTTCACCCCCGAGGCTGACAGTGCGGTGGCAGAAATCAGGCTCGGCGGTCCAGTCAACCGCCTCCCTTCAATCGCCTCCCGACCTCCCGCGATCTCCGCGGGTGCGTGCGAAGCGGGAAGAGCGTGGTCACGTGTCAAAAAGATCGTCCTACGATTGGTCCCACTGGGCCGGCAGCTTGCACCGCACCGTCGGCTCGGAGGCGAGCGGAGGGAGTCCACCTCGCCGCGCCGGCGTCCCGCGCACTCTCTTTACCCCCTATACCCAGTTCCACCTCCCGACGCACCGCGGCGCACACCCCCGACCAATCAGAGAGTTGCGAACTTGTCACGTGACGACGCGTCGCCGCTGCCGCCGGAAGTTCACGTGACACTCACGCGCCACTGGATCGGCTGCGTTGATTCGTTGCGTTCACTGTGATCCATCGCGAGGCGATACGGAGTAGAAAAGCTCCGTGGCAGAGCCCGTAGACATCGATCGACGGCCCACCCCCACTCCCCTCTCTCTCCCCTCCTTCCCTCTCTCTCTCTCTGAAACACCTCCTCTCCACGGGACCCACCAAAGTGTCCTGTCGCCGTCTAGTCTCGGACGTAGGCAGTTCCTGTTCCTGGCTTGCGCCTCCTTGCTTCCCTCTCTCTCTCCTCTTTCTTCCCAATTTCTCACCCTCACCCTCTACCCACAGCTTTCTCCAAGTGTCTTTTACTCGTCTGCTAGTGCATATTCGAGGTTCGATCGCTTTCTACTTCTCTGTGTGTGTGTATGTGTGTGCGTTTTCTCCTGGTCAGGCTCATTGACAAGCGTGTAGCTAGATACACAGTGACAAGTTACGAGAAACACGGCTAATCTCTTACAGTGCTCACTGGTGTCAGTCAAGCTGTCCAATAAGCTTTTTTCGGTTGTTTGTACTAGACTAGAATGGCAATCTGGGCTAGTTGTATAGTCTACAGCCGCTTGAGGAAACGAGAGGGTGGGGCCGAGTACAGTGCATCTCATTTGTTGCCGGGCAGCCAATGAGACTGCAGCATTAGCCCATAACGACGCCAAACACCCAATCACAAAGCGAGAGGGTAGTAAGCCCCGCCCCCGTGACTTTGCGGAGAGAAGAAGTCGTCTGATTCTACTCACAGGAACTGCGGTGACGTCAGAACGACGGCGAGCTCTGATTGGCTTTGATTGAAAGGATAGAGGGTAGACCTGAATGCTGGACGCCTTGAGGTTTAACCTCTACTTTTATTTCTATCAGCCAATAAGAGCTCGGCGTTCTGACATCATCGCAACCACTTGTGAAGCAGAAGAACTTGCGCTCCGCATATACTTCGTTTCAGCAAAAAGGGCAACTCCGCTTCATTTTCGATATTTAGAAAACTATGCAGCCCTCTTCAGTATCATATAGGAAGACCCCATGTCAAATATTACGATCTAATTCCGTCTATATATTTAATAAACTGGCCAGCAAACTTTCAAATGAGCCAAGTCGCCGAAATCTGCCAACTCTAGCGTGCGGCGTGAGGCGCAATCGTCAGCGCAGTCAATGCGACGGAGTTGGAGCGGCCAACGTTGACCCACTACGCCAAAGGCATGACTACGTCATTCTCGCGTTTTGTTTGTTTTTACTTCTCAGAGCGAAATTGAACGATGACGTCATGAGTTTCTCCTCCCGGTGTTGGCTCAAGGGCGTCCACGTGATCACCGTAACGCGGATGCGCTAGTTTGCGCTGCCCTGCGCGCTTATCGGTCTGTTTCTCCGCTCCCCTCTCCTCTTTCGTCTTCTCCCCTTCCCCTCTCCCCCGGGCCATCACCGTCCACGCCATCCGAAGCGACCTGCCCGCGTCGCGTGTCCTGTTCCTCGCCCCCACGAACATCACAAGACCACGTGGTTCGACGTGACGTGGCCATGACTCTGACAACACGAGGCCAATGTTGCCTGACGCAACCGAAGTTTCGGTTTCGGTATCAGCTGATGTTTAAATTAAGATTACACGAATAATATTTCACATTTCGCGAATTCGAAGACGTAGAGCTGTTTAGTAGTGCTTTGTGAAATGGAATCACATGTAAGCCTAAACCTTTCGGAATTGAGGAGGTGCCTTTAAGACTCAACGGCCAGACTCGATATTCTGCAAGGCAGAAGATCCTCCTCACAATGGGGGAGGAGGAAACAGGCAACGGTGGAGAGGGTAGAAGTGGGAGAAGGAGAGAAGCGGGAGAAAAGTGGAAAACGCGATCTGGTCGTCGGTCTTTAAGTTCCAACGCAGCCGACGCTGCGAGCTAATCTGACCAATCAAGCGCAAGTCACTGGGCCTTTTCTGTTTGCATGATTGGTTCAGCGATGATAAAACACGTACAGAAACATGACGAACACCATGACGGTCGCGCTTTTGACGCGGCCTGATGGATCCCATCCGGTCGTAGCGTCGACTGCGTCTAAAATTAAAGGGGCTCTATACCACTTTCTGCGGGAGTCTATTTATGGTCATAGCCCGATCTATAGGCCCTAAACATCTTCAAACAAAGAATTATTACATTGACTTATGAGTGGCCGATTTTCTACTAAAATAGGTATAAAATGATCGACACCAGGTAGCGCCATTGGACGAGGAAGGACAGAACGCTATCCTTTCCTTGTGCGACGGCACCCACTGGTGTCAGCGATAGTTCCGAGGTAATCAGATCTTTCGATAACGATTTTAATAGAGAAATCGGCCACGCCAGGTCGTAAACCATGACGCATAAACAGACTATCGCAGAATGTGGTTTTAGTGCGCCTTTAGCGGTGAAGCCAAGTAAATTGAATCGTTCCTGGCAGTTTCCATGCGCACTAAAAACAACTTGATAAATAACCCTTTTTTTTCTTTTTTTTGCGGAGCAGGGAAAAAGAAATTTTATTGCGAACTATAAAAAAAAGTATCCCAGCGAATGTCAAAGATAATAATAAGACTTGATCCGAAAATGCGATGTTCACAGGGACAATGATGCGTGGACGTCACGAACGTTTGTCTAACCGCGAGTATGTCTGAATGGTACCGGCAGACCTGCACGCACTTTGGGCAAAAATCGACCAAGTTCATTGGACTTGCAGCGACAATGTCACCAGACTTCTTCCTCGAGGTAGGGTTTTGAGCCATGTGTGAAACTCAATATCTTCTAAACTAGTTCATATTGTGCTTCATGAAATGATGATCAATGTTTAGAGAATATAAAAGCCAATATATCTGTACTTTAAAGCTTTAGTTACTTTAATAAGTGAAACGATGAAATAATGATCCAACAAAATATCGCACTTTTCGTCTGACAGGTGGCATCAGCTCGCTTTTAAATTCTGCTCATGCGCACAAAAGATGAACATCAGTCAAACTTTTCGAACTTCGCGCTAAAGTCTCGAAAGTCTTGCACCCATTTGTCCCATATAATGGACCCAAAGCTTCCGTTCGACGTACACTGCACTGACGTCCGAACCGAAGGTAGCAACTTTCCCGAGCGGCTTGATAGCCGAGTGGTAGAAGTTATTAAAATAGCTAATGGACGTGTTACTGACCACAAAAAGGTAATCGGGGTTTTTCTTGGCCCTGCTGCAAAACCTGTGTTGTTGTTGTTGTTGTTTGCAGTCTTTGGGTACGTACTTTAGTTGTTTAATAAAATATATCGCACCATTATCAAGCTCCTCGTTAAAGTTGAGAGCCGTCAGTTCAACGGCAGTGCGCTGTATGTCCGAACTTAAGTTTTGGGTGCATTATATGGGACAAATCGGTGCAAGACTGCACCCATCTTTTTTTAGAGTGGATAAGGCGATTAAGTGTATAAATATTAGTAGTAATTAAACTCAGTAAACTGAATGTCTTTTTATTAGTACACAAGAGTGGCGTGAAGCCAACAATACCTGGTGTTATATTGTCCCAATGAGCAACGTATGTGATAAAGATTCGCTTATGTCATGTTCAGCAGTCGTATACAATAAAAGATAGAAAAGCAAACAGAAAAACCATTTCTGGCCGATTAGAACATCCAAATTAAATAGAAAGTTCAGTGATCTTTTTTTCTTATTGTTAGGACCCTTCGATTATAAAGTACAGAAATTGACCAATAAACTAGAGATTTTTTTATTTTTATTATCAACGGTGGTTTGGAAACCACGGTTCATTGGAATTAAAAGTGCGTTAAGACTTCAAGAAATGCAGGTGACAAAACAGCAGTCTCAGAACAAGTGTACGGATATAACTTTTTTACGTAAATTCATGTAAAAATAGGCGCTGGAGAGCCCAAAGAGAGCTTGCTCTGGGTCGGATCCCTGCTTCTGTCCTTTTCAATCTAAACCTTCTGCAAACCTCAACAAAACATTGCCCTTCAAAAAAAAAAAAAAAAACGCTGTGGAAGTTTTGGAAATGAACTCAGACATATCGCTAGAAGCTGTAGCTAAATCTTTTAGAGCGTCCTCAGCTTTTTAGGGCCAGAAGGAGAGGAGTGGCGATCGCTTCATGCCTAATGGGTCCCTATTACCATGGCGCCAACTGTCAGCTTGCAGCGGCGCCACAACTGCAACGATCAGTTAATTCTTCCGAAATCTGGTTCTAAATAAAACGGAGCAAGCAAACAATCTATAAAATAATTAGGTCGTGTTTTCATTTGACTGAACAATATGTTTGTGCATTAGTAAAATAAGACGTCTAATAGTCTTCTTTTCTTTCTGCACGTTCTTTTTTTTAGTTTAGGGCTGCAGGCTTGCGCTGGTTCCAGCATACCGACTAATGCTGCGCTTTATAGGCATGAATCGCGGGACCGCTCTCACCCGTGCGATGGGTGACGGGTTTCCTAACCGACTGTTAGGAATCCCGTCCCTAACAGTCAGTGTTTCCCATGTAACAGACGACAAGTTAAAAGCTTCCAGCTTCAACGACCAGTTTAAGTCAGTTTTCTCTGATGTCGTAGCGTGCAATTATGACAGTTACCAATGACGTGTCTCGATCTTATAGATTCTTTGTCGGAAATTCGGTTTGGTGGTCATGGTATTTTTAAAGCTGTTAACTAAAGTAAGGCAAGGTGCGGCATCGGGTGCCGACGGTACACCTAATGTTATTTTGAAGTCCTGTGTTGATGTTCCTCTTCTGTCTTTGTAATCTCGTTTTAAATATCTTTAAAATCGGGTTCCTTACCACTAGAATCGAAATGCGCGAATGTGCTCCCCGTCCATATATCATGCCAGAAGAATCTTGTTCAAAACTATAGACCCATCTCACTGACGAGTAGGTGCTGCGAAACCATGGAGTATATAATTTATACAAATCTAATGGAATATCTTAGCCTAACAATTTTATTTAGCCCGTCTCCGCACGGTTTCCGTACTGGTTGTTCTTGCACCACGCAGTTGCTTGAGTTCTATCATGACATTTCCCTGTCGTCTGACAATGGTAAACAAGTCGAGTGCGTAATTTTATTTTGTTCCAGAAAGCTTTCGACATGGCTCGACATGCTCTCCTCCTGCAGTACCTTCATAGACTTAACATAGATTCGGCAATTTTTAATTGGATGGGTGATTACTTGAACTCAAGAAAACAGTCCGTGTTGATGAATGGCATGCAATCCTTTTATGTAGAAATAACGTCTCGTGTCCCGCAAGGGTCGGTTCTGGAGCCACTTCTTTTTCAGCATTTATTAATAATATTGTCGAGGAGATCACTTCAAACATACGATTATATGCTGGTAATTGTATTTTGTATAGAGACGCCACCTGTGATAAAGATAGTATTGCTCTACAACGCGATTTGTATGAGGTTAATGCCTCGTGTGTCAAATATGGTGCATGCCTCTTAGTCCATCGAAACGTATTCATGCGAAGTTCTCCAGAAAAAAAAAATAACATAACTTGCTCATCATACACAATTGGAGGTACTTCGATCGAACTTCTAATTGAGGCCAAATATTTGGGAGTTAATTTTTCGTTTTATTTAAGATGGAATAAACATGTAGATAATATTTCAGCGAAAGCCAACCGCTCTCTGGGTTTCATTGAAAGCAATTTTAGGTTGGCCGCTCCTTCTCTGAAAGATAGTTTGCATTTCTCATGTGCTAGATCGCCCTCAGGGCAGATCGCCCTAGGTTCTGCGAGTTCAATTTGGGATCCTTTCAAACAAAATCTGAATAAACAATTTGAAAAAAAAAAAACAGTCGCGTTGCTAGATTTTAAGAACACGGAAAGAATGCGACACAGGCGGGACGAGGGACGCACGGCGTTGGCGTCCTCTGAGTAAAAGACGAAAATTCCTCCGTCTGAAGTTTTACTTTCTGACCGTTACTACACTTTGACTAACTATTTACAACCTCAAACACGCGATAGGTAGTAAAAGTTAGTAAGTGCTGCAGTTACTACATTTCTTCGACATTTGCTATGATTTTTACTAGCTATTTGCTACCTCAAACGCGCGACAGGCAGTAACTGCAGCTGCAAATGCGAAGAAGCGAGAACATGGCTGCTGGGAACCTTTGGGGACGCTGCTTTGTAGACGTTCGCAAATAATTACTGTGTGTACCGTTACTTCCCAGTAACGAGTTACAGCTTCTCACTTGGAATGTTTAGCAACAATACTGGGAAACAACATTGGTGCGAAAGCAGCACCATATGTGTAACATCGGTCACGGACGAGGTGGTCACTCGACATTTTTTTCATATGATCAGCGATTGGATGCAGCGATTGGCTTAGGGTCTCGTCACGTGTGTGTTGTGCGTGTGTGTGTCATGTGTTTTAATTCCTTGTCTGTGTCAAATGTCTCGAAGGTGTACAAATGTGCATGTAAGCAGCGTGGAAAAATATATTTATCCCAGCGATAATATGTACTTTTTTTCTTAGCCAGTATTGAATTTTACGTTGATTAGTGCCACCTGGGTTCGGGTAGCGGTTCTAGGTCTTGTGGGAGTTGGTGCCAGTTACTAGTTAATGGTAGTGAAATATACTACTAGTACGGTAGTAACCATTACTAGCTTCTTGACTAGTAACCGTCACCAGCTTGACCGTTACTGACCTACGGTTACTATACGCGTTTCCACCTCAAGAGAAAAAGAATCTTTGCGCATTGTTCATACGCCACGCAAAGTAGTTCTTACAAGGATTTGGTTGTCGGAGGAAGAAGCGATGTTTTTGGCGTTTGAAACGTGTACGTTTGATGAGATAACATAATCTGGTCGGGATGACCTATATGTCTTAATTGTCTGCGCGAAGGAAATTAGTAATACTCCGCGAACGGACTTTTTTAGTACGGCTCTTGAGGTGAAAACAAGTATTAGGTACACTTAGTAAGATGTGACAAGCAGTTACTAGCTTTTACCTACGTTCTTGTTTTAAGAGTGCAAGAGTAATGCGATTCCTTCTAAAAATAATAAAGTTACCAGTAACCCTTAGTGTTTTACTCGTCTCTTTCCTAATGGTGCCCCTTGTTTCGACAACATCCCTACCAATGAATCGTCGAACCAAGTCTCGTGGAAGGGGGCGCGTTTTGCGAAGGTTGTGGTTTTAGAAGATGAGTAGTTTTTAATCCGGTGATTATATTTCAATAAAATGAGAGATCCAAAGTCCCGCTTTCAAACCGGCAGAACGTCGTGCCGTTTTGAAGAAGACTGAAGTAATTGTAAAAGTAACAAATACTTTTTCAAGTAACGGTCAATTACTTTTCTTCTGAAGTAATCTAATTGAATACATTTTTAACTAAGAGTAAAAGTAATAGTATAATAAAATAAAATAAAATTCTTACTTATAATAGTAAGAATAAAAGTGTACAAATCTGGTTCTTTCCCATAACCCGTGCTGGTATGAAGACCATTTCCATGTAAGTGTCGCCAGGAGACGCCGTTGCATCTTGCGTCCCCGCAGAACGAGAGGCATAGCCTCCTATATACTGACAAACCTGGCAGATCACCACGAGAAGCGGCCACCGAAATGAAAAAGGTGGAGCAGCAGACAATGGATGAGAGGAGAGTCACGTGATTGGCGCCCCGCTGCGGTGAGACGCCGAAATACACTTCAAACAAGACGAACAAGTGTGTTTCGGGTCCTCGCCGCTGCAAAAGCTGTGCGCTGACGTCCAGGTTCCCCGAGAAATGGCTCTTTGACGCTCTGTGCTACCAGATCCTCGCGCTCCAAATCTGCGACCGGGCACTCTATGGCTCCGTCGTCGAACTGCCAGGCTTTGTGAGTATAGAGGAGGATATGCGAGAGGTCAAACACTCCGCACCATAGCACCGCTTATTGCAACGTCAATGAAATATTCCTTCACCAATCATCCATGTGCTTAGAAAATCAGTCAGTGAGAGATCTGTCGGAGATTTTTTTAATAATCCTCTAACAGGAAGACAGCCTATTATCTAATAATTCTGTTGTGTGTATATTTAGACAGCCGGACGTTAGACATCCTTAATGGGCGTTGGTGTCTCAGCTGTAGATGAGAAATTTAGCCAGTGCGGAACAACCGCTAGCCTGGGTGGGGTCTTAAACGAGCATCACGCAGTAGTAATACCCGACTGTGCGCCGGTACAATGCTCAATTCAGCTCAAAGTGGGCAGGGGTGGGAATCGAACCCAGGATCTCTGGGTTCTGCAGAGCGAGCTTTCGCACCAAGCGCTCCGAGCTGTGGTTGCATTAACACAGCTCTGTGTGCTGCCGTCTATTGTCTACGGGGTTGTGGAAGTTCTGGCGCACACAGTAGCTCTCTTCAGTGAAATCCCAGGCGTCGCGCCAGCTCCTTCCGCTGGGGTCGTATGTCATGGACTTCCACGGATGCGTCCGAGAGACGGTCCATCTATCCACTGCTGCTGTTAACACACGCGGCCACCGATTTCCTTCCCCATCACCTCGTATATCCTGAATACCCCAGCATAAGGACATTGCCAAATCTCCATCTTCTTGACTTCCTTAGCATTTTAGCGTCATAACAAGCTGGGACATAAACGAGTTCGGAAGTCCTGCCGAAACGAAGCGAGAGGTTGCGAACGACGATCTCTGCTGCTTGCCTTGCAGGAGCTCGGAGGCCCTCGATGCGGATCCCCCAGCGCCTAGCGTGGGTTCCCCGCTAGCCCCCAAGGGGGCGCCACCGTGGGTCTGCGAATGGCTAACGGACGGGTGTCCAGCGGCACCCCCGAAGACAAAGAGGCGGCCTCCGATGCCCACAACGTCAAGATCTGCATCGACGCCGGGGAACCGGGCTCTGCCACGCCGGGACACCAGGACACCGCGCAGTTCTTCCCCGCTGGGTACGTACGGTGAACCATTCGACTAATCACTTTCTTCGCGCTGCCGTCTTTTGCCTACTGGGTCGTGGAAAGCGTTCTGAGCACACACAGTGGCTCTCAATTCTGTGAAGTACCGTGCGCCGCGCAGCCCTTCACCACTAGGGGCGTATGTCATGGACTTCCACAGATGCGTCCAGGAGACGGTCCATCTTCTTTACAGAGTAAAGCAGAGTTAAATATAGAGAGAACCGTCGTTGGTCCTCTAATGTTACCAGAGGCACAAGTGACGGCCAAGTCGTATGCTAGGAGGTGCTATCTCGGGTGGTCAAGACAAACTAACTGAAAGCAGCCTTCTGTTACAAAGCAGCATGATACCATAACCCTAGCACAAGAAAAAAAGGTCTGAGTCTGCTTTTTTTGCAGAATACAAAACTTAGTCAATCAAGGCGAACAATGGATCCCAGTGCTCACTGTAAAAACGCTGCTCCAGAGACTTACACCCACGACTACCCTTTTCAATCGTAAAAAAAGGGTGATGTTGCATACACACTCTCCCTATTTAAAGGGTGTAAGAAGATTGTCGAAAAAGCTGAAGCGAGGCGAACACCCATTTTGAAAGGTGTTCGCTGCGCTGACTACTAGCTTTAGCGAGATGGTTTTAACGATAGTCTCAAAGATATATTATGCATGACGCAAACTATTGACGATAAAGAAGCAACGGTACGTGTAATCTTCGTAATTTTGGAGGCGATGTGACCTGGGAATGAGTGTCTTTGAATTATCGAGTATATAAGGATGTTGAGCAGTCCCGAGGGTCATTTATTTATTTATTCATACTGCTCGCCTTTCTCAAGGCTTTGTCAAGGCTTATGGTACAACATAAATTCGAAATACATGCTCAGATACATAAAAAGTTAAAAAGCGTCGGTAGTGCCCCACAACACTACAGCACAAAAGACACACCACCGAAAGAAATACAAACGTGCAAAAAACAAAAAAGAGGAAAAATGAGTCATTATAAAAAAAACATAAAAAAATCACAATCGGAGTCACACGATTTGAAAGAACAAGACAAAAATACAACAAAGTTCTGACAAAAATCATCTATTTGGTTCGTAATAAAACACCGTGACAATGACACCCACTCGACCATGTCGGCTGACAATGTGACACTAGACGGAAAAAAACGATGAATAAAATACACAGCAAGGTTGCGAAAAGAGCGTCTATTCAATTCGCCATAAAAACATGTGATAAAGAAACACTCTCGACCAAGTAAGCCGGTAAACAATTCCACTCGCGGATAGTGCGTGGAAAGAAAGAATAATGAAATGCATTGTTAGAAGTGGAAAAAAATCTTTGATTGACCATCGGTGCGATCTCCTTATTGCCCGCAGTTGAAAGAAAGAATTACACTTGGTTTTGCTGATTGCATCATATTTGTCCAGCTCGCTTGCACCTTCGCATTTAATTGCATTATCACCATACCCTTATGTATGTTTTGCAGGCAATTAATTTTACTAATATACTAGAACGACCCAGGGACCGTCTTAAGTAGCCTAGTTTGGTACGCGTGATTTCCAATTGTTCCACCGATCCAAACTTGAAAGCTGCAGGTCTCTAGCAAAAATGAGCCGAACGCGCACGTGGAACCACACGATTCTCTGATATAACGATACTCACGATCTCCCGAAAAGCAAGACGTAGTCGTGGTTCAGGCTATTTTTACGTCGCTGGCCAGTCGATTCGAACCCGGAAAAGAAAAGCTTTATTGACGACCGCCGCGGCCGCGGCGAGCAGCGAAGTCGCACGGGCTGGTCGAAGAACTCGGCTTTATTTGGTGTGTGTGTGTATTCGTCTGTCGACATGCTGGCTGGTGAGCACGCACGCTTTGTGTCGGATCACTTTTTCAAAGGTCCTCTTGTGGTGCTTCGAGATATTTTTCTTTTGTTGGTACTGATTCTGGTAAGAGCGACCAGGAGAACAAAAAGAACACGCGCAATATCCGCGCAAAAAAAAATGACACAAAGGACGTCTTACGCGCGCCACGGCCGCTTCGTTACAAGTATAGAGGAAAATGGCTCTGCCACTAAAAGGGTTCTTTCAGTGGCTCTGAACCATGTGTCATCTCGCCGCTGGTGATGACACGTGTAGCTGGGGAGAACGAGCGCCTGAAGGTAAATATTGTTGAAGCCACGACCGCGTTAAGAGTGAAGGCGAGAGAAGAAAAATAGTTAATAAAGTACGAGTGGAATGACAAAGCTCCAAGAACGTCAGTGGACAAACTGCCGTTTCAAATCTTGGGACGAATTTTCTCGCCTGGTGGCGACTTGCACCTCAGAGGAGGCCCACACCTGTCCCAGCATCCCCCGCCCCCTTTCTCTGCACGTCAAAATTTCAACTCCTTCAACTTTTTCGACACACGCATGTTCTTATGCTTTCTACATTGGCAAAGCTGGCCCTTCCTCAACGCCACCATAACAGCCCCAAAGTAACTATACAACTTATTTGGAATCTTACAGTTACCCGAGAAGACAAGAGATATGGCAGAAACTGCTTTGAATAGACATTTCCTCAAGATTAAGAACGGCGGATGTCTCAACGCAGCCTTTACAGAACTTTACGGAAAAAGTAAACAACGTGGGTGGTCGCCATAAATTGAGCATTACTTCCATTCCGAAGTGAGCAATTAAACGGCGAATCCACGCTGAACGTGGATGCACGGCGGACCCCCTGCCCATGCGTAATTTCTATGCCGGATGAACGCAATGCTTTCTAAAAGCATCCGGCTGAACTCGGTCGCATTTAGGTGCTATAATGCGTTCATCACCTGGCTAAATTTCAGCGGCCTTCGTTAGAGCCGTTTGCAAAAGCAAACGCAGACTTTCCCAAACCTAGGACTCCAAAAGCTTTTGGAAACGGCCGGAAGCGGCCGGCAAACGTCATATCCTTCCGCCGTATATGTACAGGCGCAGTGGATTCGACACGGGTGTCTGTTTTGGCAGCCGTTTCAAGGCGTCGACAGAGGCTACGAGCCTGAGCGAGTAGATCTGAATGGCGGACCCGCTGCGCAGACATTCGTGCAGCTACGGTGCTTGAAAGGCGCCTTCGAACGGTGCGGTTAGCGTCCTACACCACCGCTTGCATCGAAAGTGGTCCCGAAAGCCGGTGTCTCTTGCTGTCGGATGTTGCAATCCTGGCGATTGATCGTAGAAGTTCCGGCAAGAAAAAAAAAAGAGCGAACGCCGGTGTCGTTGTCGTCACCTGCAGCATCCCGACTCTTCGCTGTTGAAAGCTTCTGTGGACTCTCAAGTTGAGCGATCTGCCGCAGAACGGACACCTGCCGTATCCACCTCCGCTGCTCTGCCATCGCCAGGATCGCGGCACGCAGCAGCATGACATTTCTATGACGTCATCAGGAGGAAATCGAGGAACCAGATTAGGGGTCGTGGTACACACGCCAGTTGGAGACGTGTTCTATAGGTACCATAGTGCGCCCAAGGCCGATGATGATGCAAGAAGCTCGGGCTTGTTGCCTTCGATGTAGTCCACGTTAAAGTGAAATGAATGCAGGTTTTTGCGTGCTGTATTGGGGCGAGAGTATCGCTGCATAATCATGTGAAACCGTAGGTTAACAAAAGCATCTGTCCCTACACTACTGATTCTTATATTTGAGTACTGATTGAGAAACACTAGTCAGATGGATGGATGCGTGCGTGCAGTTGAAACCTTCTCTCGGGCGGCAGCTTGCGCCACCTAGCTAGTGGGTTGACAGGTGACACATGGCGTACATCCGCGCTCTGTCATTTATCGACTTCAGAACTGAAAACAAAGAACAAAGAGCGGGTTGGTGAAAATATAAGAATCAAAGAAAGAATAAAAATACTTAGGGACAAGGACAGACAACACAATTTTTTCAACTAACAAATAAGGCTAGTGAAAGAATTGAACTGTCTGTTCTTGTTCCTCAGTGTTTTTATTCTTTCTTCGATTCTTGTGAGACCTGAACTTAGGCGTTGGTTTTATAGTTACACTAACCATTAGAATATTAGCTTATTTATGCTTGCACGTTGTAGTTTCTCAGTTAGTCGTTTGCTTAGTCCTATTATAAGTGCCTAGTTGGTTTGAAATGTAATACAAACCAGTACAAACTAATCAACCTGAAAAAGCAGACAAAAACGCAAGACTAGTCAGGGCGCAAATTCACACCAAGCTACCAGATGAAGAGTTCGTGTGATCGGGACGTCAACGCGCCAAGCAAGCAGGCTCGACAAAGGTTAGGGTGAGCAGCGATGACATCCGGTCGACAATTCCTATCACCCTTAATAAGTCTTTCGCAAACTGTCTATTGTATCCGTTCATTTTCCTTCTTGTTTTACTTGCTTAATACTTCTGTTATGTTTTGTTTCTAGTGACTCATTACTCTTGTATGGTGCCTTACTGGGGCTGTCTAACTTTAACATGAACCCCAGCAAGGGTTACAAAGCGCGAACAGATGTCTTTGGTGGCAGCTCTTACTACACATGATTTCGTGCAGCCGATGCGCCTTCGAAAACTCGGAGCTCGCACTTATAGTCCTTGATGTGGTCTACGTTTGGGTAAACAGATAAGCGAGATATATTTAAAAATTAAATAAAAGAATGACTGATTGAACGAATGAGTAAATCAAGAGCACTTCTTAGCGAGATATAAAAGGAATTAATATGTACTATCACTATTGCTGTAAAACACCACGTGGCCAGCAGACTGGCAGTAATTTAAGATATGACTGCCATTTTACGCAGTAGACGAATCTCGTTATAACGAGGTAAAATATCGAAGGGCAAAGATGAGCTCGTTATATCTGATATTCGTTGTAGGAGTAGACACATGGGCAAAGCCCCGATTCATTGTTTGTCGATACACTGCTGAGCCAATAAAGTGTAAATTGAGATGATAGATTAAAGTACAATGTACATTAAGTCCAAATGAGTTCATTATACCCTACATTTGTAGTAGGAGTAAACACAAGCACCACCCTTGAGTCAGTGTTTGCTGAAACATTATTTTGTAGTGCGTCAATATATTGTACTACATTGGAGTACATTTTGCGTTTAGTAAAGATGAGTTCGCCACATTCGATATTTGTTGTAGGAGTAGACAGAGGTACAACCCTTGAATCAACGTCTCGTTATAACGAAATAACATCGGGTGTCAAGATAGTTCGTCCTATCCAATATTCGTTGAAGGAGTAGACAAAAAAGTGCACTCTTGAGTCAGCGTCTCGTTATAAGGAAGTAGCATCGGGTGTCAAGATAGTTTGTTATATCCAATCTTCGTTTCAGGAGTAGATACAAAAGTACAGCCATTGAGTCAGTCTTTCGTTATAACGAAGTAACATCGGGTGTCAAGATAGACTGATTACATCAGATATTCATTGTCGGAGTGGACATAGAAGCATAACAGTTGTGTCAGTGTCCGCTGGTACATAGTGGACGACTGCTTCTGCAACTTGCAGAGAAGACCCCCAGCAACAGCAGGCGTCCCAGCAGCAGCAGCCGCGCGTCCCGGCGGGCGTCGGTGACGTGTCAAAGGGCAAGGAGGGCGACGACGTGTCCCTGTACGGCACCCCCAAGGAAGAGCTGGGGCCCGGGCCCGGGGGCCTGTCCGAGGCCAAGGCGTCCTTCATGCGCAACCAGCTAGAGGCCCTGTTCCAGCCGTCCGACAACAAGCTGGCCATGAAGCTGTTCGGCTCCAAGAAGGCGCTCATGAAGGAGCGCATACGGCAAAAGGCCGCCGGACATTGGATCATCCACCCATGCAGTAACTTCAGGTGCGTTCCTCCCTGCTCCTCTGTCAAGCGTTGATAAGCTAGCCTTGAAGCTCGAGCTCCAGTTAGTTACACATGAGTTCATCGACCTCAATTAAATCTGCACTCTAAAGCCGCAGGTCACAATGCGAATACACGAGGAATATATAACGGTCTTAAAACGTTGGTCATACAAAAAACAGTCTGCGATGTGGCATTGAGCAGGACGTTTCACCATGCATGCTCAGTGCTACGGCATGTTCTAGATTTCCTAGTGATAATCAAGAGAACTACTGATAAACCTATTTGAGCCACGGTCTACTGTTTCTGGATACTATGGAGCTGCAGGTTGTCGCAATAACGACCAGCTTCTAGCACGCCCCCCCCCCTCTCTCTCGTTTTCCCGCTTGTTAGAACGCCTCGGAGACAGCAAGGTATTTAGATCGCCAGCACTATAGTGAGCATCGACAGGACAAACCGATATCACCTATATATAGTCTGTTGCAAATAAGATAGAGTAAAAGTTCCGCCTCCAACGTGAGCTTTCTATATATAGACGCTTTTAAGCAGCTGTGCATATGGGCCGCCATAACCGACCTTCAGTTTTTGTTTCCTTTTATTCTGTACATTGTGATTTCTACAGCAGGGTAGCTCATTGCCATTTTAGATTCTACTGTGCCCTTCTGTGCATGCGTAAGCTGCTGTGCATTGGCGCCGCCATAACCGACCTTCAGTTTTTTTTCCCCTTTTATTCCGCTTACTTTACTTCATGGTCACCACAGCAGGACAGCTCATTGCCATATTAGATTCTACTGGGTCCTCCCCAGCAATGATTTTGTGGAGGCTCGTAAACGTCCATTTCAGTGGCTCGGCATCTAGGTACGACAAGAGAAGGTCAGTAATGGCCGCTGTAGTCAAGCGCGTATTCAAAGCGTCTATACTTTGGGACAACTTTTATGGCAATGAAGTCGAAGCTAAGAAATCCCATGCGCTCCCGCACCTTGAGCACCGATCAAAGCTATATGCACCACGTGCAGCCTTCACTTATAATATGCCACCGAAAGTTGTCCCCGAGTATACCTTTGATGGCACTTTGGCACACGCGGAGGACAAAGAGCACGTACTGGAGACGGAGCATCCTTTGCAAGCCTAACGTTGCAACAACAAATAGAAAACGATGCATTCGCATTACGTCAGAAAACAAGGCACTACGTCATCATTGGTGGATCCCCGGCCCGCCGCAGAGCACAAAAAACAAACAAACAAAAAACAGAAGCTTCAAGGCATTTTACCGCCCAGAAAACACTTACAGATTTACTTCGGCACGTGACGGCGGATCTCGGTATCGAGCGCCCCAAGCGGCAAACGTGCTGAAGCTCGCTCCTCACGAAACATCTACTGCGCCAGCGCGGCTTCCGATGAACCTCAGCGGACACGGAATACTGACCATCCAGTGCTCTGAACGTTGACACGTGACTGTGCGCCCCGCAGGCTACAGCGCCTCTCTTGAAGGACTCAAGAGTGACACTCACACGACCTTGGGCCGGCTTCGACGGGTCGTAGCGTTTTTCTCTGTCCATCGTAAGCTGAAACGTACTGTAGCGAAGCGCCAGCAGTGATACAGCGACCGTGGTGCAGCACAGTCGGTCCCGACTGTTTCTGACAGAGGAATAATCGGTACCGTTTTTTTCCAAACATTTTTTGTCCTTCTTGATGCAGCAGCATTTTATTGAGTCCGCACGAACGTTTCCGTAATCTCAACCCAAGATGAAGCGGTCAGAAACGAGATGCAGCAACAAACGCTTAGAGAGAAAATGAAAGTTGCCCCCTCTTCTACAGACACACACACACACATATATGTACGCACATAGAAACAAACTCTGGAAGCCCATCAGCGCTGCCCTATGCATCCGAGAATCCCGTAAGAAACAAAGTAAACGAAGCGGAATGAAAAATGATGCGAGCGATCCCCACCCACCCGTTCGGCCTCTGCTTGCGTCTTTGGTTTCCCGCTTGATACGATTTCGGGAATGCCCGTCGTTCGCCCTCTTTCCCCCTTTTCTTCGCGATTTCCCAGTTCCCGTTTTTGTCTCTTTTTGTTCTCTCGTTTTCTTTGTTTGGTGTTATTTCTTTCTCTCCGTCTCCTCAGTTCACTGATCCAATCCGGAATATTCCTGTACACATCTTATTTCTACTTCACTTCATAACTTTCCTTGTATATTCCCCTTTCCTTTTGTGATGCCGTTTTCACTCGTTTCCATTTCCGCGTGCATCGGTCCTACACTATCCTTAACAGGACACTTGAGCACAGCGTTTGATAGGATTTGCCCGTGTAGCGACGTTTTTAAGAGTAGCTACGCAAGTAAGTCTCCGTTAGTACACTCACCGAATGCAAACGAAAAACACGGAATACCGACCAAACTTCCAAGACTACGCGCAAGAAAGCTATCATAAAAAAATAATACTACAAGCTAGCTTTTTCGGGACTTCAAATATACATCCATCCGTTCAGTCTAGCTCCGCCTTCATCCATCTAACCATCCATGATGGATACAACTGGCAATCAATATTAACGGCTTAGCAGCAAGAAAGCATCAGACTTTAGTTTTTTTAAAGGGCGGTGGACTAAATTTGCCAAATTGTCTCCGTACGTCCATCCGTACTTGCATTTCACGATAAAATTAACGAAACGTCATGTGACCTATACACTAATTCAGTTTTCCCGCTAAATATGCCGGGAAAATTCATGTCTCGCGACCTGACGCCGAAATACACCAATTTAGTTTCATGCTAAATTTAGCGGGAAAGTTGACGCCGCTTGGCCCTTGTACCAGGTCAGTGTCCCCGTTACATTTAGCGAGGAAATTCCTAAAAATATAGGATCTTCACTCCCCCGAAACGCTAAACAAATTTAAACGATCCCTCCTCGGATAGTGCATTTCGTGTATTATAGGGCTCTAAAAATGAAAGTCGCTCTTCATTTCTCTTTTTTTTTTTTCACTTGACAATTATGGGCGGAGGAACTCTGCTTCGATAGCACGGCTGGCAACAATACGTACGCTCCACAAAATCTGAGGCATCTAACTTTCCCGCAAAACACTCGAGGAAGCCAGTCGCTGCAATCTAAGGGAGTGAGCTCAGCGAATAGCTCTACTCGTTTGCACCTCAAGAAAGAAAAAGCAAGTTTTGCGTATTGTCGAAGGAGGAAGCGACGCTTTTGGCGTTTGAAACGTGCATGTCTTGATAAGATAACATATATCTCGTCTAAACTGTGCCTACTCATATCTTAATACTCTGCATAAAGGGGAAATTAGTAATGCTCTCCGAGGAGTTGGACTCTTTTTTACTGCAGTTCTTGAGGTGAAAACAAGTATAGATTGAACATATGACCTAAGAAAAACTGTGCTGCGTTGCTGGACATGGTGAAACCTCATGATGAATGGCACATCTCCATGCGTAGGCACTACGGGCTTTTTGAGCTGGCATATCGAGTGATTGTTGCAGAATCATTCGGCGATCGGTGAAAAAGACTAAGAAAGCAACCCTTTCTAAGCGTGAAAATCACTCGCCTAAAAATTTTTGAACGCAATATTCCAGCTTCGTCATCCTTTCCACAACGGTTAAACTCGTTGCACATAAACCGTTTTCCATTGAGATTTTTCCAGCGATCTTCGACTACGTTTACATGAATGCGATCGTAGCGCATCGAATCCAGCAGGGACCAATCGCACACAGTATATATCTCCCTTCTTCTTCCTCTTCTAACCCTCTGCAACCAATCATAATAGTCGAATCTCGATTCGATAAGCAACGGTCGCACCCATGTAAATTGCATCATTGGTTCATATCGACCAGCGGTCTCCAAACGTTTTGTCTAAGGGGCCGGATCGGTGATTTGCCGCTGTCTCCAGGGTCAGAAAATAAATAAGTAAATATAACTGAGGCAAAACTAAAAAAGTAATCGCATGAAAAAAAATCATTTTAGAGGTTATTTTAGGTAGACGAATACATCTACTTTATTTATAAATCCAATATTTAGCTGATTACGACACTGCACAATAATTGGGACCTAGAAAACTCGTCAGTCATAAGTCGAAGAGCATGGGAACTTTGGCGTGTTCCAACAAGCCAGCATTTTCGATGAGAATGATAAAACGGACGATGACAATATATGCGCGCGATAGAGACGGCACAGTGCATCACGAGCAATATACACGGGGACGCATAGGAATTTGAACACACGTAGTGACACAGGTATGAAAAAGGGAACTAAGAAGGGCCATTGATCAGAATGTCCGATGAATAATATAAGCAGTTTTCTTTCTTTTTTTTTCTGGTAATTTTGTTTACGCGGTTGCGGCGCCGTTTCTTTCCGGGTGCGCATAGATTAAATTGCAGTTGTCGTTTGAATGACGTCACGGAATTACTCTGCCTCGGCTAAGACATCGCAGTTAAATAGCTACTGTAAATCAACAATACCGGGATAATTTCGCAAAATAGCATCCCCGAAAAACCTTTGCCACTCGAAGATACTACGAGTGACTGGATTTCTCGGCATTCTATTGTACACGACATATTAGTTTCACGAAAAAGGTCAAATCAAATTTGATCTAAATCAGTTGAGTCGCGGATTACTCAACTCAAGCACCGATTCAACGGCAATTAATCTAATATCCGACTGAAATTATTCTATGTTTAAAATTGATGAAATCGAGAGGTAATTCAATGAAATGCATTGAGCGCGCAGAATGAGTTGGGCCTGAAGTCAGAATTACTTTCGGTTACATGAGACTCTTGTGACAATTACTTTGCCGCCAAAGGCAATTGTAATATATTTTTTATTTATTTATTTATTCGCTTTTAGTCTTTCACATTGATTAAACATGATTGATTAATTAAACATTGATTAAACATCTTACCTGCTGTGCATTTGCTTCCCCATATATACGCCGTACTTCGAATTTTGATCATATTTTAGATCGGCTATCGTTTTATGACTTTTACCAGATTTCACCGTATTGTATCACTGTGACTATACCCGATTTTCTACTAAACGGATGTTCTGCCGTAAATCAGGTCGTTAGAGAGTCACCACTCATTGTGTAGTTCCGATGAAGCAACAACGTTTCTGAACCCCGAGGACGATGCGCGATTGCACCGGCATATTTGTCGCCTCTCCTACGCATAAAAATAAATAAATAAATATAAAAAAGGAAGCATATAAATTCCCTTTCAATATGCAAGCACCCGATGTAATAATAAAAAAGGGTGTAAACTAAGAAAACAAACAAAAATAAACATGAAAAGTATGGCGCTCGAAGGCGACGCCCTTAAATTTACGACCCGAAAATTGCCATCGTCTTTAAAGCACCACTTTACCGCTCCCTGCAGTCTGGCCACGCCATCTTTTATAAAGTGGCTGAAAATAAAGTAGAAAAAAGAAACACGAACACGCCGTAAAGAAAGAAATGGAAACCAATTTTGCTGTTGATGCGGTGGCTTTTAACGTTACTTTCTGAACTGGCTGAGCGTTTATAGTGGAAATAAAATTAGATATGTAAAACAGGTTCATTCTGCTTCAGATTGAAACCCATACCCTCCTATTTATGCGAACGAAAACAAAAACTAACATATAGTGCCATGGAGTTAAGCCCGAAAAACTAGAGAACAAAAAGGGTTCATACTTCGAATGCGTTTGAGGCGCGAAGGTTGTCGAAGGCGACGGCGAAACTATCAAATCTTCGCTCCCCGTTCAGTCGATTGCCGAGTCCCAATTCTGGGAATGCGGTACTTTCATGCATAATTGAAAAGTACAACTTACTACCGTGTGGTGACGGGAGAGGGGGGGGAGGGTGCAGGTCATTATTCGTTATGTTCGGATTTCAAGTTGGCTCTCACCCCACATTCCCTACCCTTTCAGAAAAATAAAGAAGGAAGTCAGCCCATCAATGAGAGCAGTAGAAGAATCCCAGCTAATGACAAAACTCGCAGTATGATTAGGCCTGAAAAATATGATGCGAAAACGTCACGCTTGCTAACCCGAGAACAAATCATCAATTTTCGAGTCTTTCATCGTATTCTGAGCTCCGCCAATCGAAGGGGGGCCTTGATTGACTGCCCCCGTGTTCTACAGGAAATTCGCCGAGCCAACACGGTACTTTCGGGCAATATAACTAGGGTTCGGTGTTTCCAGATAAATCTGGAAAAAAAATATCCGAAAAACACTGACCGGTGAATTTTCCGTAAAGTTGAATTTATCTGAAAAACCTAAACTTTTGAGGTCACAACGACAGAAAAAAAGTGTTTTACAAATAAACTTTATAAGAGCACAGGGCCAGTGGTCATGAAGGAACTCAACTTCGGAATTCCACTTCGGTTTCCTTTCGAATCTCGAACTACGTGTTGCCTGTTTGTCTTCGATGTCCCTCTTTCGTTATCGTAAATTAGAAACCAACACGCTCAACCATCTACGTGACATAATGGGTTTGCCGCTTAGCTCGTCAGGGTTCCTACAGGACAACGGATAATGATACCCGGACTTTGTTTATTTAGTTTTTGAATTTCTAAAAACTGGGAACACAGTAAAATCAACTCCGAATTTCAGAGAACTGGTAATATAACCAAAACAAGCTCCCATAAACCCCAAATTTTCAGCGAAAAATAAACTCATAGGAAAAAGAAAACACCATCGGAATTTCACAAGAAATAAAACTCCGAAAACACGGAATCTTACCTATAACTCGTTCGCTAGCGGCAGCTGAGCAATTTCGAAGTCCAAGTTTCGCATTCCGAAAGATAGCCGACTTCCTTTATTTGCCGTGTTGGCGGGAGATGGAGACACATCGACAGGTATATTTTGCTAAAGTCGTTGACCACTTAAGGAGCGCGGGGTATGGCCAATCATGTTCACGCATTTCAGCTGATTATTCGTTTTTCGGCGTTTTTATTGGCTGCAAGGGTCTAGCCCCACCCTAAGGTTATTAATCTACCAGTCGCTATAGCGGAAACATTAGGCGTAGCAAAAGGGCAGATTGAGTGTCGTAACTCACACTGTCCAGGTGAGGTATCTTCTGGTGTTCCTTTCCTTCCTAATGTACTTTCGGATGGATGTTAATGGCTATACCCTTCGTAACGGGCGGTAGCTTGCGCCACCGAGCCCTGCCGGAATTTTTTTTTTTCGTGCAAGAAAATTAGTTTTGAATTGCGGCTTAACGGTCTGCCCTGGAAGTGAAGGCCAGCCTCAAAGCCTGGAGTCCTTGCGCGCAGGTTCTACTGGGACCTGTGCATGCTGCTGCTTCTCGTGGCGAACCTCATCGTTCTGCCCGTGGCCATCTCGTTCTTCAACGATGACCTGTCCATCCGGTGGATCGTCTTCAACTGTCTCTCGGACACAATCTTCCTGTTGGACATCATCGTCAACTTCCGAACGGGTGAGCGCTGACAGGCCCCCTGGAGGCTGAACTTCGTGGAGCCAATGCGGAACAGAAGTTCGCCTGCGTCTCTTGCAGGGGTTGTGGTGACGTCACAGTGCCGAGCTTTGATTGGCTCTAATTGAAGGATAGTGGGTAAACCTCAAGGCAGCTTGTTTTGAGGTCTACCCACTATCCTTCCAATCAAAAGTCAATCAGAACTCGGCGTCGTTCTGACGTCACCGCAACCCCTGCAAGAAGCAGACGACTTGCTCTCCGCATAGAGAGTAGCTGGGGGCGCCGCACTGCGCATGCGCACAAGTTCTACGCATGCGCAGTGCACCGCCCCAAGCTGCTCGGGGTGCCTGAAGTGCCTATCCTAATGCAGCAGTCACTCTGCTTGTATATCACAAAAAAGACACGGAGCTTCTCCGCGGACATGACGACAAAATTATCCGCGGACAAGCCTCACGCCCGTTCAAAGCAGGTTTGCTTCATAAATACGTATGTGTGTCTCCAACTTGTCTGCATACAGTTTTTGTACGATCAATGTGGCGTCGTACAAGGAAGAAACACGGCTCAGGCAGTGTCTGCAGAATGTCTTTTGTACAATGCATAAGCCGTGTGAGCGATGTGCCGCTGGGCGAGGTCCGTCAGTTCTTCGTCACATATTCTCTCCACGAAGTCCCTACGCTCTAAAAAATAGGGAGCGCCTACTTTCCCGCAAAGTACATGGAAAAAACGCTGCAATCTACGGAGGCAACTCGCCGAATGACAAGGATGATAATATGTTTATCAATTAGAAGGTGTAATTTCCTCTTCTTTGGCACCGTAGGAATCATGCACCAGGACAACTCGGAGCAAGTGATCCTGGACCCTCGGATGATCGCCCACCACTACATCCGCACCTGGTTCTTCCTGGACCTGATCAGCTCCATTCCGCTCGACTACATCTTTCTCATCTTCATCCAGGACTACAGCGACAGTTTCCAGCTGCTCCACGCGGGCCGCGCATTGCGCATCCTGCGCTTCGCTAAGATGCTCAGCCTCTTAAGGCTACTCAGGCTGTCGAGGCTCGTTCGATACGTCAGCCAATGGGAGGAGGTCTACGTGAGTGCCTTTCTCTTTCCTACCGCTACGCCCTTTCCGGCGCTCATCAGCCGGGCCAAAAATGCTGAGTCACTGGCCTTTGGACGCATGCGCGGCGTCTGATCTTCTGCAGACGAGAGCTACTGCGCATGCCCAGTACGCGCTGCACAGTCCGGTAGACAAAGATGGCAGAGCGAAGAATGCGGTTTTTGGAATGGTCTCTATACGAAGCCGTTAGAAAACGAGGGTCCGTTTCGTGATTACACTATTCTCACGAACCCACCGTTGAGGACATCACCTCCTTAATGACAAGGCCGTAGTGCTGAATGTTTTACGTCACATACTGAGGGCCACCGCGTGTCACTTATATTGGACTCGAGTGCCTCATAAGCGTTCGGCGGAAAATTGTGTCCTCACTGACTGAATGCGGGTACCGGCCGAACGCAGCCCTTGTGCTTAATCTGTATCTAGCGCCGGCCTTCGGAAAGTGACGTAGAAAATACGCCACTACGGCCTTGCTATAAAGGAGGTGTTGGTTGAGGTCACATCATCCTCTGACGGTAGAGGAAGAAAGATATGGTACCTGAAAGACAAGAGAGTTAGCACGAATAACATAAACCCGCACGGCAAAAAAAAAAAGAGAGTTTGACATTGGTATTTAGGTTCTAAGGTTCTTAAGCTTTCTCTGTCATCTTTCTGACACAGTTGTGGACAAAAACAGTTAAAATGCATGCCAACGCGTAGCCTTCGCTTGTTGGTACTACAGGGCGGTGACCATTAGAATGTTTCTCTAAGACGTTTCTTGGATACCTCCTTAACTAACAGATCTTAGACAAAGCTATCAGGCTGCGCTAACTTTAAGTTTGTGCTCTAGTTTGTTCCGTTGACGATTATACACCCGCACTTAATATAAACCGGAACACAGAGATTTTTTTTTTTTTTGCACAGTATTACAGTTTTTTCGGATACTTGAAGGATTTTACGATACCGAAGAAGACCGACATTCTAACCTATCGAATCAACGCCTGGTTCCTTAAGACTGGCATTGTCTAGCTCGTTTAAAAACGGAATGTCAAAGACTCGTTCACATTCGTGCAAAAAGTATCAGCCCCGAAACAGACAATAGCGTCAGTCTTCAAGTGAGTTGATAAGGCCATCGCTTGATTCGACCGTGGGCCCATCAAACGACGCCCTTGCCTCAAATCACTCGGACGTGGGATGGAACAGTGCCATGGTATTTGGATACGTCGTAATGCGAGCCTGACATAACGACATCTCCAGGTATCGCGCGCGGCAACCTTTGTCCAAGTTGAAGAAGGACCGTCGGTCTAGCTGCGGCAGTAGTTCATTGCCCCGTTTCGGTAAACAAAAACAGGAACGATACCACTGGAAATCTGAACGTTGAACCCCGGCGCAGACGGTCTTCGACACTCACGCCGTATACATTCATTTAAAGCTGGACTCCATTGAGCGAAAAAAGCGACGAATTTCTCCTGGCGGCTTTTGCTCTGCGAATGACGTCAGAAGAGTGGATGTTGCGCAGCGCGCAAAAGCGAACGCGCCGCCGGGCGAAGTTTGTCCGTTCTTGGCCGAATATTCGCTCCATCCCGTACACTCCTACCGATAGGCGAAGTCAAAAGAAGCTCTTCAGAAATTCCTGTATTCTTACCTGTTACGAGGGTGGAGCGCTTAAAGTACAGGAGTTCGCAGCTTGAGGGAATGGGTATAGTACAAGTTGCAAATGAGTATGCATTAACTAAGTTACTCGAGTACATTAGTGAACACTCAATATATCTGACTGGTAACGGCAATAGGAATGCAGCTGAACAACCTGTTTACCTCCCAGCCTGACATCATCATATGCATACCTATTTCCCTTACGTTCATTTCCGTTGCTTTAACTTTCCTCTCGATTTATATTTCCTGACTTTGCCCCAACTTTTGCCTGTATATGCTGGTCTCAGTTAGCACGTTCGCGTTTTTTTACGTCGGCCCATATCCGTAACTTGTCCTGTAGAGTCTGAAGGACAACTATGTAAACAACTCACACATATTCGACAATTGGTGCTAATGAGAAGTTTTAGAAAATTGTGTTTCCGTATAGAACGATACTGAACAGAATCACTCACTGACCCTTCGAAGTATTCTTTGATCCGCCCGCCCGTTCCGACATCGGACCTATGAGAACAATTTGTTAAAACTCTGCTAAAAGCTTATTTCGCAGTACGCTCCCGGCAGTTACAACATGAATTTAATGGTAACGTTACGGAAAATCTCTCTCCTGTATAATTTGTATCCGTTATATTGCCGCGCGCGCAACTGGCCAAGTAGGCAGCGCGCGCGTGGCCGAACGGTTATCGTGCCTGCTACCCACGCGGAAAGCCAGGGTTCGATTCCTGGGAGCGACGTGTCTTTTGCTTATCCCTGCAATTTAATGCTCTAGTAAATTCGAGAATCCTTGTGCTTGTTCGAGGTCCGAATGTTCTACGCGTCGAACTTTCTACGCCGATTATTCAGAACCCACGCGTACTATCGTGAACTGTTCAACACGGCAGCGGCGTCCGTACCCCAGCTCCGCATAGCAGGCGCCGTCGAAACTGCGCACACCGTGTGGCGGACTCGCTCTTCGCGCCTGCGAGCACACCCTCGCTTTGTCGTCTGCTAGGCACGGAGCAGACGACGCTACAGCGCTCGCCATCCTCCCCTGAACACGGTTCAGCGAACCACCGCGTGAGAGTGTCACGGTTGATCCTTTTCTCCGCTGGCTAAGGATAATCATCGCCACTAATTGCAATATCACGGTAGACTAGATTTTTTATGGAACAAACTTGCGGTTATATTGCGTTTCACTTTAGCTTCAAGCACACCGGACGCTACGAGACGATAGGGCCAACCAAGCAGCGACAAAAGCGCACTTTTTGCACGTTATTGTGTCCCCCAGTGATGCACTCCGTGACGTTGCACCTTTGCCGCTATTTGATTGGCTCTGTCGTTTTGCTAGCGTACGCTGCACTCGGACTTAGGTGAAACGCACATTGTTAAAGATGCATTGCGAAATCCTGTTTCTGAAGAAGAAAAAAATAAAAAAAACGTAGGCAGGGTTAATGCCTTAATGACTCTGCAGTCTGCCCCAATAAAAATCGCCGGTTTAAAATGAGTTTGAGACCAGTTCGCTAGGGCGAGGGTACCAGACGAGCAGCGCTGTGGCGTCGCCTGCTCTGCACCTAGCAGACGACAAAGCGAGGTGTGCTCGCAAACGGGAAGAGAGTTCCCCACACGGCGCATGCGCGGAGCTTCGGATGGCGCCTGCTATGAGGCGCTGGGGGTACAGGGACGGCCGCCGCTGCCGTGTTATAGCTAACAGTGTCCACGATAGTACATAAGGGGCTTCGCGTAGCGAGCCAGAGTCAGTCTCGCCCAAGCGCTCGATCTTGCTGTCACGCCGCTATCGACGCCCGCGACGCTCTATTGTTATCTTCTGTTTCCTTTTCTTATTTTTGGGCACAAGTTCGCCCCATTAAACGTTTAGTTTCTTTATTTATCATCGCCTCATCAATTGTCATTCGTGACAATATCTTCGACTGAGCGTTTTTATACTAAAAACATTTTTCAACGAAACATGTTATAAAGGACGTATTCCTTCGGAATGACTGTATCGGTCATGAAGGGCGTGTGACATAATAATGTGCGAAATAATTACCTAGAAGTCACAACATAGCTTCTTTTTCTTTTTTTATTATTGGCCCAAGCCGACGTATTTCAATTTGTTCTTGTAGACCATCGTCCGAATGCGCTATCGCCACGGCAACAGTTCTTCGAATAAGCGAGGAAATACACTGCAGCTCTCGGGACGGACCACCACATCAGTCTAAAGAGCGCATGTACAATACCGCAACATGTTCCTGTGATGTGCCCACGTGATTCTTCTTCAATCACGTTGCATGCACCTTGCCAACTACTGCGGACCTTCATGTTCAACCTCCAAGTATCTGATTTGAAACAACGCTAGTTCTTCTTTCCCAGATCACTAAATATAGTCTAAACGGCAAATTATCCATCTCTGACCTAAACTGAGTGATAATAAAACTAGTCCATAAACAAAAGTCATTACCCAGCGAATAACTGCATGGCAGACCAGACGCACCACCAGTGGTTAGCCTCCCATTTGTAATTAACTCTCATCTTCATTGCACAAACTATGCATTCTTTAGGTTTTCGTTTTCATTTCCTGTTGGCGACTCGCTGGTTTATTTTGATATCTGTCCATATGTTCGCTGTTGTGTTGCTGACTTTTATTACGTTTGCGTAGACATTATGTGCACATTGGGTGGCTCCCTTTTTCAATACTATGCCGAGCGCAAGTTCGTCTGCTTCTTTCTACAGGAATTATGGTGAGGTCAGAACGCTGAGCTCTGATTGGCTCTGATTGAAGAATAGTGGGTAGACCTCAAAGCAAGCTGCCTTGAGGTCTACCCACTATGCTTCCATCGGAGCCAATCAGAGCTCGGCGTCGTTCTGACGTCACCACAACGCCTGCAAAAGAAGCAGACGAACTTGTGCTCTGTGTACTCTCCGTTTCACCGATGCTGACACCACAATACGATGGAAGCGATCAAGCAGAGCCCACATAGCAAACGCACAAAGACGACTAGAGTCGTGACGATGCGCTTTTGGTGCTGTTTGATTGGCTCGATCGGGTCGTAGTCTTGCCTGCGGTATGACTTAAGGTGGAACGGTTCTGAGCCTTGGGCTTCCAACATTCTGTAACTTATGTTGCAGTAATGATAATAATTATAATTACAGGTTTACGAAGCGCCGACCGTGCATATTTGACATCATTCGATGCACCGTTACTCCAAACAAAGCCTTAAAACCTCCTCGTGCCAATCTCTCGCCAGAAAGTATCTCGCTTCCATAAGGAGGTATACAGGTCACGCTGTCAGACGTATTGTGAGTTTGAATAGTCCGCCAATCTCCCCATTTAATATTTTAAAAAGAAATCTTGGTAACCGCTTACCTTTGAGACAAAGACACGATTAAAAGGCGACAACCACAACGCCATTTCCGAGCTTGTAACTATGCCGTGTGCATGTGTAGGGAGCGGAAAGTTAATCAGACACCCCAAAGGTCGTCTGGTGTCTCTGCTGCGACGAAACATTTAACGAGTGCAGTATCCACTGCCAGCCTGAGTTAACACGCGCCCCTGTGATACAACACGCCGCCGTCCGCCACTGCACCTACAAAAAGGGCAACGCGCCGCCGTCCTCGGTGAGAGCTGTCTTCTTATCTCAGACAGCAAGCGCGAGAGGGTCACTCTCGCCTCCTGCTTGCGAAAGAGCGGGACATTCAGATAAGCCAATCAGGGCCCTCGATTTGCTCTATGCTTTTACTCCGTGAGCAAACGTCAATACGCCGCCGGTACGATGTTCCTACAAATCGATACGGGCAGGGGTGGGGATTGAACCCGGGGTCCCTGGGTTCTGTAGCGTGAGCTTTAGGTCCAAGTGCTCCGAGCTGCGGTGCGCTGACGCTCTCGGCTCCCGATCAGCTCGCCCCTGAGCTCGTACCTTACCCTTTCCCCAAAGTTTCCTACAACAGAAAAGAACGATGAGCGACAAGAGTGATGGCGGATCGCCGAAATAAAATTAAAGAGGCGGCTGTGTATAGAGACAGTCACCTGAAAAGAACATGAAAGTAAAAGCAGAAATGTGGGGGTGGTGGGTATAAAACAAGAAAGAAAAAAAGCCAAAGGGAATTAAAACGGTTCCTTACAGTTGAATCACTCGCGTGATTGATTCCGTCCTCACCCGACGGTTGCCATGTTGACCATTGCAGATGCATAGCTTGGGCAAGCTATCGAACGTTTCTGGGCTCTCGAGATGTATGATCGCAAATTGCGGGGAAACCTGTATGGCCCAGGTCAGTTGGCGAAAGACTTTCTGCCTGCCTTCGGACTGGTGGTGAATGACCAGTAGTTCGGGCTTACCCGTCGCCGCAGCACTCACAACGCTTGGGCTCCGTGCTTACCCAGGAGAACGATGTTTTAGTGAACGACCCCGCCGCCTCGCGACGTTGATGAACACGGCGTCTCATGAATGTCAGTCATCTGCGCTTTCATTCCGCCATTTTGTTCTCTAGAAAAACAGATGCCCTCAGGCGAGATTAGGGTTAGACTTGTTTAAGCCACACATTAAGGTGGTCGTGGGCTCTCGGTCCGAAGAGCTCCTAGGAGCACAGATGTGCTTCCAGGGGTTCTAAAGTCCCGTAGATGACCTCTGGACGTCCATAAGACTTCTGGTAGGATGTCTTATATGCATGTCAGACTAGATAAAGATTATATTTGTCTAAGGACCACATAAAGGTTGTCTATGCCTCGTGGTTCGAAGAACCCCTAACAGCACATGTGGTTCCGCGAACATCCTCAGGATGTTCTCTTGTTCCATAAAGAGCCTTTGGAAGTGCATTGGGCATCTGGTAGGATGTCCCAGCTACGTCTTAGGCTAGATTTGGATTAGATTTGTCTAAACAACACACTAAAGTGGTCGAAGCATCTCGATGTGAACAATTTTTGGCAGCATAGATGACTGTGCCAACGTTCACAGGATGTTCTAATGTTCACGGATGACTTCTGAACGTGCATAGGATATCCTACCAACGTATGTACGTCTCAGGCTAAATTAGGATTACATCTGTCCAAGCCACACTCTAAGATGGTCGAAGCCACACGAAAGAACCGCTGACAGCACAGACGGTTCTGCGGATGTCTTCAGGACGTTCTAATATTCCATAGGTGACCTCTGGACGTATATAGGACTTTTGGTAGGATGTCCTTCGAACGTCTTAGAAGCTTCAGAATAAGAGCCCATGTTTCGTTCAGAAACGTAGCCTTAAAAATCGAAGGAGACTTACCAGGGGCATTTCGCACTTTGGAGGTAAGTCCAACAAAAAATACATGCGTGGTCGAATCTGGTAAGAATTACCTAAAAAAATAGCTTCTAAGCGGCAGCTGAAGTTTTGCCAAGAGACTCTATATCTTTTAAAGACACCTCGGCTGTCATTCCGTGGTTTCCAAGCAATTCCTTTTCAAGTAGAATTACACTAGGTTTATGTCCTGACTCTAGAAACTGGCATCTCCTTTTGAAGACCATTTAGTGAGGGGAAGTTAGTAATGTTAGATGACTGTTTTTATTTGATCATCTGGTTAAGAAGAAAGAGGCACGGGCAAGAATGTATTAGTACAAGATGTGAGTCAATCTTTTAACATTATGAATTGTACACCAGGTTGTAAACCTCGACGTTTATGCCAGTGTCTTTTATGTCCGACTTGTCTCACAAGCAGTTCAGAAGAAGAAGAAGCAGAAAACTAAGCAGGACCGAATAGTTCAAAATCAAAACTGACGCCGGTTCGTCGAGACAGTCGCTTAATTTATGGGGCATGGGCCCAAGGTCTAGTTTCACTACTCTTGATTGTAACTACAGCAGTGCATTAAGTTGGACTAGTCGGTACGCGATTAAAAAACAGTGCTAAAATAGAACAAAAGATACAATGAACAAAGTGCCTTAGCACTTTGTTCCTCGTGTTTTTCGTCGCGTTTAGGGCTTATTTGTTGTTGTCAGCACGATGTGAATACATGTCCTTCGCTTTGTTGATGATGTAAGCAAGGCCCCTAGTTTTGCGTTTTAGACCTTAACTTCTAATTTTCTTTTCTTTTCATCTGTTAGGTCAGAGTTCTACCCTTCCTTTCAAATGTTGAAAGACCTTCCGTGCCATCTGCGAGTTAGGCGGTAGACACAAGTTGTGCAATGAATCATGCGGGACCCAAGCCAATTCGCCAAAAAGCGCGTTATGGATGAAAAAGAAAAGGAGCAAGTCGTTCACTAAAACATTTGTTCCGAGGATATCACCGAGCCCATAACCCGCCGGAGCAGGAGCAACAAGCAATTGCGAAGCAACGACGTGCCGTGCTCTGCATCTTCTCTGTGCTACGCTCAAGGAATGCTGCGACTCCGTGTCACTCGCAGGAACCGAGGAGACTCCATAATGTCTGCTGCTGCAAGTGCTGCAAGCTGACGTAGATGATTCTCTCTCGCCGCGTTCTTGCATCGCTGCTGATGTGGCTGGTAACAGAGGGCTGCATGCCGGCTTTCCTTGTGCATGTCTTCGTTTTTATTTCTTTTCTTTTTTTAGATGGCTGTGAGACATTTCCCAGAGGATGGCGGGCAATATTGCTACTACATTTCTGTCGTTTCCTGAAAGTCACGGGTCACCACGAGAGATTGTCTTTGTTCTAGACGGCATTGGCGGCGCTCGTTCCCCGAATACAAAACATAAAAAGGCTACTTGTTTTTGTTTTGTTCGTTTGCATAAGCCTGCTCTACAAGTTATGACCTAGCTTGTTCGTTTTATTATGGGGTAAACGTACATTTTTATATGAGCAAACAGCTTTCCAATATATCGTAATGGGTTATCCTTAATACCTGAATGCGATCTTCACCAGAAAATATTTGCCATGGAAAAGTGAAAAAAAAGAAGAGAAATCTTGGGCCGCTATAAACTGTTCTATCTGATCAGCGATGATGTCGTGTATTATTGCCCGGAGTCCTCAGCACAAATCTTATTGGCAACTAATTTCCGCTTTCGCGACTATATTATTTTGTACCGAACGGTGTTATGCCAAAGAGAAGATCATGTCCATGAAACAATAAATCAGTGCATAAAACAAGCAACATCATTACGGTTAAAAAAAAAGGTTTATAATAATACACATCTCTTCGGTATTTTTTTTTTTTTTGTACTAGATATTACAAGAAATACGCTGCTCAGGATCGGTGCTAACCAGCGGGCGTAGAGCAGCCGCCATGATATCATATTTGAATCATTGAAGCTAAGTTATTATTAACAATTTAAGACGCACTGTTTTCTCGTGTTAGCTCTTACTGGATAACCGCTTGGATGTTTTCCGTCCTTCCATTCTTTTTATTATTATTTTTTGTTATTTCGCCTGCTTGGTTTGTCGAAAAACTGTTTTTGCGTGGCTTGATTTATTTGCTTGGTTTTCTAAGTAGGTAAAAAAACATAAGTGCCAAATAACACCCTCATCATTTATTCTTTTTTTTCTAGGTTAGTCGCAACGTTGCCGATCCCTTCAGTCAAAAATTTTGTACTGCATACAAGCTTAGAGTGATGCTGAATGTACAGTGTTATGTTGTAGTCTCAACCTCTTGTAACGTAAACACAGTCCGATTTTCTTAAACCGTTCCGGATATTGACCAAAATAAAACAAGAATTTGAAACGCTATTCCGCAGAAATGATAATGGCGTAAAGGGACATGTAGAGAAACCAATAAACTCAGCAAAACTAATAAACATTGTAACCATAAACTTAGCGACTAGCAAGGCGTAGCGCTTGCACTTTCTATCTTATTTCTTCATAAAGATAAACTTTCTTTTCCCCTTGAGAAAAAAAAACTCTTCAGAAGAATGACAAAATATCTTGATGCCACTAGACCTATCCATCTGTCTTCAACCCAACCAAACAAAACAAAAGAAAAAAAAACAAGGCGAGTTTTGGGAGATATATTGCCGCTCTTTCTATGCATAAGTAATTTTTCTAGTTTTTCCAACGTGATGTTTCACAGGATGTCAAAGACAAACCTCGTAAAACAAAAACAAAATTAACGCGTAAAGAAATTACTTGCATACTGATACGGCTTTCTGAAGTGAACTTATTAGCGTTTAATTCGCATTTTTAACTCATTTAAAAAAAACGGTTGTTAAGATTTTAAACAAGATATGTAAAGTCCCGAATGAGCTGTCTCACATAAATAAGTTAGTATATAAATAAACGAATCAAGACACATAATCATTGTACCAAAAGACACGCATGAATTAATAAGTTTCCTTTTCACCCCTATTTTCATCACCATAGGGTCAAAGATTAACCACCCCTCGTCGTCTCGTAACCCCCCCCCAAAAAAAAAACGGTGAATTGACGAAATTTTTATAATGACCCACGATTGAATAGCCTCGACTGTTCTTAAACCCTGGTGGGTCAGCGACCCCATGTCGATCGGCGGGAGGCGGAAAAGTAGACAGGGCCGGTGCAAAGAAGCGACGGACTTGATAGCTAAAAGAGTATGTTTTCGTTTACATTACAAGTTTAAAAAAAAAGGTTCTAATACGCGTGTAGTTTGTGCATATCCACACGTTTCCGCTATATAACATTTACCATTATGGTATTATTCATTCTCGGGAAATACCGCATAGCTGAGCCAGGTGCTTCAACAAAACGAAAGCCAAAAACAAAAATGAAACGAGGGCGGATATGTAACACATCGCGACGCTCAATACAAACAAAAAAGCTCCTTTCTTTTTTTTTTTTTAATTAAGAGGGCATAGTTAAAATTGCTGCTGTGGTGGAAAGTGTTCACAGGGAATAAAATGTTAAAAGCGCAAACAAAACGGGGACAGGGAATAAACACACGCGACAGGACAGGCGCTTTAGTCCCAACAGGTATTTAATAGCAACACCGTCACTTATATATACACATATTATTGCCCAACCCGCATCACACCCCAGCGCACACTCAAAGACAGCCATCCAAAAACGCCCTTTCACATTGAAGCAGATAGAGAGGCGGAGCGCTGACGCAATTGCCTTGTCTCTTTCTTTTTTTTTATGTAGAACGCCTCTATAATCTCTCTTTCCGTTTTATATTTTGCCTTTCTTAAAAACTTCGTGGAATTCAGGTCAGGTTTGCACCCCCATCGCCTACAGTGGTCAGCAAGATGTCTCCCGGCGTTGTTGCACACATATATTGCACCGCGTGTTTCTTGGAACACGATGTGTTTTGCTGCCTTGTCGGCATCGGACAGATTCTAGCAAGCGTACACGGGGCAGAAAAGACCACGGTAATATCGTATCTGCATGCTACCTTTTCTCAGGTCATGGGATACAGTATGCATGTACGGAATGACTTGTACGAGTTTTCGTTCTTTCCTTGCTTCGCTGCCTCTTTTAGTCTTTTTTAGCTTATGAACAAGGCCCTCACAACAGCTAGAAACTATAGGTAAGGGGTTACCTACCTATACGTCTCTTATCCTTTCACATGCCGTTCAAAACTGAGTGCCATCTGATGTTTGCAACATTTTTTTCCGGAGCCGTATTAATTCAGACTTGTTAAGCCCCTCTTTACCAGTCTGGAATTAGCACTTTCAAGCAAAATTTTTCTTAGCACGCAAACTATACCGCCAACGGACATGTTCGTCAGGAAACATGATCAAAATGTCCATAAACTAAATGCTGTTATTCACAGGCAATTCCCAGGTAAAATTAAGTCCACCTGACAACTCTTTAAACACTTCGACAATCTTCTCGACCGCTCTCTCCAATTCCGAATCGGTATCTAAAATTTATTGGCATCTACATACCTATACGTCTTTACACCTAGCAAATCTGCAAGGCCACCGAAAGTTGCTTGTCCAACGATGCTAATATTACATAAAACAGGGGAAACTGTGGACCCAATACACACCAGACCTCTGTATGAAACATCGTTCGTCAAAACTGACAGCAGTCGACTGTAGATAAAAGACTAGCAGCTCCAAAAAATGATCGCTGTTAACGCCCGAAAACTTTAAAACCTTACTTCTCCAGATTCGTCTATCTTATCTCGAACAGCCTTGAGAAGTCCGCCGTGAGGAATGGAATAACATAAGTTCTCAATATCCACAGATGTTGCAGTGATAGCATTCTGAAACCCTTCTCTAAGTCCCTTGACTACTTCAAGCGAGCTTTGCACCAAAAGGGGCCTATTAGTACAAGAGAGTCCAAATGGCGTTGTAAAAACCGGCTTACCTGGACCTGCCATGCTTCTTCTCAGACACAATGGCTCGGAAAGGACTCAAATTTGTACGTTTTTCCTGTGCAATCTTTTTTAGAAAATTCCACTTTCTGTTTTGTCCACAGCCTGCCTCAAACTGTCGAGGTTCAAATCTTTTAGAAATTCAATAGCTGCAGATTTTTTAACGTTTGGGCAAAACTTAACTTCTCTAAAGTTGTTCTCTATCGCTGTCAACGCTTTGTCCTGGAACTGGCCTTTTGATAATACAACGAATCCTGCCTTCCTTATTGACCTGCACCAGGGAAAGTTCGTTTATTTTCAACAAATCCAAAACCTCTTAAAAGGTGGTTAGGCCTTAGGTCATCGACTCACATTTTCTTTGAGACAGTCCACACCATCACCAATAGCACGCTCCCTGTTCTGCTCACCAGCACTGTTCGCCACCCTTCGCACCATAGATAGCAGTTCTGGTCAAGATGTTGACGGTTCGAGGCTGTACTTTGGTCCTTTGTTCGGAACAACCTTTATCTCCGCTTGAAGAGTGACTCCCCCTAAGACGGTAACATTGTCCATGGGACTGGCAGCATTTTTCTTCTTTGGCGGGTGGTGCATTCGCGTCTCTTGCCAGATGAATTCCGTTGTTTGCGACGCCAATCTTTTGTAATCTTCAAAACGGCCCTTGGCGTGGTAATCCTCCTGTTCTCCCAGCACGATAATAGAGAGCCAGTCCAAATAGTCCGACCTCTCTCCAGTATTCCGATTTAAGGATCTTGCACAGCCTTCTAGTGTGTCGCCAGGATGGTTCCAAGACTCCGAAAAGACCCTGCACTTCCCTTGGCACAATCCTCTCCTTCAGGAAAAAAAATGGTCCGGGACTGACACGCTACAATGGCGAATAGGTTGGTGCACGTGATGGCAGGATCTTGTTTTAGACAATAAAAAAGGAAGGAGCCCAGTGCAGAAGAAATATGATGCATTAAAACTTGGGTTTGGGCTAGTTGGTTCATACTGAATAAAAGGATAAAAGCGCGAACAAAACGGGAACAAGGAAGATGCACACACGACAGGACATGTTGAATACGCCTGGGCGGCGAAATCTGGTGTCGGCCAAAACACTTTCATAGTAAAATTCGAAAAAGCTCCCAAATCGTGTTCGCGCTAACAATGTCACACCGCTTACGTTCATCTTTGTCTCCTTTCTGTGTTTTGCTTTTTTTTTCTTTAATAATAAGTACGCCATTCCGCTCAAATAAATTTTTCATATCGTTTACCTCCTGAAACAGCCAAGGGCGTTAGTTAGCATTTTGAACGATTGTCCTTTAGGTCATTTCTATCGCCTTCGACTCGCATTATCTGATTTCACTACTCCGTCTAGCAGTAGCGAGAACTGTGCAGCCGCCACAAGCACATACCCCACAGCGTACCTTCAAAAAACGCGTTCGTCACGCTAGTGCGCGTGCATACAAATAGGTTTGAAATTTTATGGTGTCCCAAACACGTTACCTTCAAGCGAAATTTACGCTTTCTTATGTTCGCTTACACTTAAACTAAAGTTTAGGTTCAAGCAAAGTTTAATCTCACTAAAACCGTACATACAGCCAAAGCTACAGGGAGAGAGTGTATACCGACATGTTTAAGAGGAGGAAAGGAGGAACGCGAGAGAAAGGCTGGGATTTCCCCGTTCCTTCTTCCCCTCCTTTTGAACAGGTCGGGATACACTCTCTCCCTGTAGCTTTGGACGTACTGCGCGGTTGTGGTGAGATGGTGTATAACATCGCTTTTCTTGAAAATGACCTGTGGGTGGCCTATGCATCTGCGGTGTAACGAATAAACGAGCAACTTCTCAGGCGGCTGCATTTAGAGGTGGTACATTTATCAACCTAAAATTTCAAAAACACCTGACGCCAAACTAAAGATAAAAAATAGGTTTTCCCTCTCTCCCTCTATTTCACTAGTCTTTATAGTTGAAAACGGTTACTGTACGAAAATTCCGCCTTGGCAATACTGACACCTGTCATATCTGAATATGACAAAGATACCACACAATCACGCGATGGCATGAATTTGCACGTCCATGCGTTCAAACGCTGATTAACAAAAAAAAATGACGTACCACTTGGAATTTGCTACACATTGCAGAACAGCCAATGTTTATATGCGACAAACAAAATATATTTATGTTGATGAAATTTTAGTTTAATCTCTATATTTGCTCAGGCTGTTAAATAAGGCACAAGATATAAATCGCTCGAAGCGTTGCCTGATGGAAGGCACCTTCTCAATACCGGCACCCCTTGATAGAAGACGATCTTAAGACAATTCCCAAGCGCATTTCTCGGAAAAAATAAAACTCCACCTTATTAACCCTTTCCATTTTACACACCATTCAACGGGGTTCCCAACACCACCATCATGTTTATCCCAATCTCTGACGTCATCGCCTTTTTGTCCCTGCTTTTCCGCTCCCTCCATTGCAGTTCCTCAACATGGCGAGCGTGTTCATGAAAATCTTCAACCTGATCTGCATGATGCTTCTTATTGGTCACTGGAGCGGGTGCCTTCAGTTTCTCGTCCCCATGCTGCAGGGGTTTCCTTCCAATTCCTGGGTCGCCATCAACGAACTCGAGGTGAGTACACAGGTCACTGCCAAGCCCCTGTACCCGCTAGCAGAACGAACGACAAACGCTGCTCAGAAACATTTTAGGCACACGTCTTAGCAGCCTTTGTTTACGCCTATAAGTCTCGCTTACTGATTACAAAAAACCTTGTTTGTTAAAATTAGCGACTGTGGAAAATGAGTCAACGGTTGCCGAAAAACTTCGTTTTATATTGTTCAAAGGCAGTATTGGTTGTTCGTTCTTGCGTAGCATTGCCACAAGCCAGCTCGACGACGTTTCCGTCGCATGAAAGATAGCAATGGCTCAAACTTGCAAATCACATGTTTCACAAGTATTTATGTTCACACGAAGCTACCCATCATCCAAAATCGACAAACATTAGAAAGAGCCCTAATTGGCAACCTTAAAACAACAAAGATGGGGTTTTCGTTCTCTTGCCAAGCTTTCTTTTACCATTCCCCGTAACTGTGGTGCAGAGAAGCCAACAAGAAACTTCTGCATTTCCTTCCTTCCGTCATCTGAATCCTGTTTTGCATTTGAAGCAGTCGTCAGACACAGCAACATACCTCTTTGTTGGTCCGGTGCGGAAAGCTGCGCCCGAAAGGCAGAACAAATAAACCGCCATTAGTGTTCAGCACGCCGTCTCGCTCCCAGCGCCCTTTTCCTCCTCTCCCGAAACCAACAACGAGGATGGTATTCTTTTTTCCAGACCAAGTACTGGTTCGAGCAGTACTCGTGGGCCCTGTTCAAGGCTATGTCCCACATGCTGTGCATAGGCTACGGCCGGTTCCCACCCCAAAGCCTCACGGATATGTGGCTCACTCTGCTGAGCATGATCAGCGGCGCCACCTGCTACGCCCTCTTCCTGGGCCACACCACAAATCTCATACAGTCATTAGACTCCTCAAGGAGGCAGTACAGGGAAAAGGTAATCAGAGCTTCTTCGTCACCTCTACAATTGTGCTGCTAGCCTGTAGGAAGTCCAGACAAAACACTAATGTGGTTAAAGGAAGTAGGAAGGCCTTGGAGATGTCACAAAGTGTAATTAGACGTTCGGCTTATAGACATGACCTCCACGAAGCTTTGGAAAAGCCGAGCCTCAAATTGGATGTCGACGTTTTGCTAAAAGACAGCTAATTCCCAAAGCACTATAGACCAAGGCTCTTAGAAAAACGTCTGCTAGAAAGCTCGGTCAAAACCGGAGGTTGATACGCCGGTTGCTAACTTCATGAATAGATAAGACGCACAATAGGTAACTCTGTGGCCCTCATGTTACTGTTGAGAGACACAATATATAAAGAAGACTCGAAAGAATTACACTTTGGAGAGATACCCGTGCCAGTGCTGGCCACGTAGCTGAACCTTTCGTTCCCGCCCCCAGCTAAAGCAAGTCGAAGAGTATATGGCGTACCGCAAGCTTCCCCGCGGTCTTCGCCAAGGGATAACAGACTACTTCGAGCACCGCTACCAGGGAAAATTCTTCGACGAGGAGGCCATTCTCGGGGAGCTCTCCGAGAGGCTACGAGAGGTAAGCAAATCTTGAACAATTATACGAGGCTCATCTCGTACCAGATCGATGGCAACGCTTAATTCTTTTCATTTAAATCAAAATTAGAGCAGTCAAAGACAAAATATGAGATGCTAAACGCTACAGTGTTATCTCTGTAATATAGTAATAAAAGTTTTAAAAAGTTATTTAGGCGGCGGTCTCACGGCCCCAACCAGAATACCGGTGGCAGCTGTGCTAACGCTCCTGTTTGTAATGTCAACGTCGCGTCTGTGCGCGTGCCACGTATTTCGTCCTTCGTACAAATACTGGCCAATTCATCATCGCTACCTTAGTTCAGGATGTGACATGCATTTTTCAAAACTTAACGCACAATAAGAAAACAAAAAGTGCAAGTTTTGATACTTTCAAAGACATACCTCCACGCATTCCAAGTTTCTAGACTTGTAATGCATTTAAGTCGCGTTTCTGTGTACTTACCTTTCTTTCTTAATTAGTGCATTTACAATTTTTTTTAATAATTATTCAAAAAGTGCCTTTTTATGCATTTTTGAAGTGTCTAACTTAGTTTCACATCATAACGCAGTAATGATATTTAAGGGCATGCTCCTGGTGAACATAGGAACACAGCATACGAAATATTAAAAATGCAACGCCAACAATTTTTTTGTAAATATCATTTGGATTTGATAAAATTTCAAAGAATTCCCTAGAAATAGCCACCAAGGTGGCTATTTCTAGCGTTACTATGTATGCAGAGGCAGAGTGTGACGTTCAAAGCTCGGTCGTCATAGCGTCATGGTTTTTCTATTCGAATAAAATCAAACCAGCTAAAGTCAAGACACAAGACCAATCGATAACCGACGTTCACCAAAGCGTTCCCTCAAAGAAACGGTGGCATATTCGAGTCATCCTGCAGTATTATTGCCATCGCAGAACCGGAGTCGTCTTTGCCATATATGTTTAAGCGTATCTTAACGTCACCATAACTTTGTACAGTTGATCGTTCACGACAGATGGAAGAATATTTGGGTTCTGTTGGCGTTCAATAACCAGCATAAATTGAAAAAGCCACCTGCAGTAAGCGTTCGTGTACGACGTCCCCCTTTGACATTTGACTTTCGAGCTGTTTGTCTATCTAGGGTGAACTGCCAGCAGTTGGATGTAAACACCGGAAACGTTCCGTTGTACGTTGAAGGCAACTTACTTTGTTCCAACGTTGCCGTGCCCTTTACCTTTCTCCCACTTTGATATAGCCACCCTTGAGTATAATAATCTAATACACAATGTTTTGTAGGACGTAATCAACTACAACTGCCGATCCCTGGTGGCGTCGGTGCCGTTCTTCGCCAACGCGGACCCCAACTTCGTCAACGACGTGGTAACCAAGCTAAAGTACGAGGTCTTCCAGCCAGGCGACGTCATCATCAAGGAGGGGACGCTTGGGACCAAGATGTACTTCATCCAGGAAGGCATCGTGGATATTGTGATGAGCAACGGAGACGTAGCTACCAGTCTTTCGGACGGGTCCTATTTTGGAGGTGAGCCCGCTATTCTTTTTCGCTGTGGCTAGCGTTACGTCCGGACGGAGCACTGAAACGCGTATACCTAACCCTCCCCCCCCCGCCCTCCTCTCTCTCCCCCGTGAACCTAGGGAAGGCGGAGATTTGGACGTAACTTGGGTTACGTCGGACGTAACGCTAGACACTTTGATTCTTTTTTCATAGCCTGTCGCAACTTAAGAACTAGACATAGGGCCCTTTCCGTGACGTCAGGAAGTTGGTACGTTCGTACCGAGTGGCATCGTTTTAATTTTTTTTTGGGTGCGGAGTCATTCCCGCTGTTGTTACGATGCAACGGACTATGGTTTGTGGCCCTTGTGGAACGCAGCGTTTGAGATAAGGATGCTAATACTACTCGAACCGTTTCTTGGGTAATGTCTGCGCTATGCGACATGGTGCCGAAGTCCATGGCAAACCAGAGACGTGTCGCCATGAATGATTGAACGTTCACTTACCTTTCGGTGGCATTCGACAATGTAGAGGTCGCCGGCTGTGTGACCGCAACTGGCCAGTAAGTGGTGCCCTCTTGACATGTGTATATATTGCATGCTTTGGAACGAGTAAAGGTTGTTGTTGCTCGTCAGCTGCTGTAATGTCTTGGTCTTGCCCGTGGCTCTCTGGCTGGGTTCTCACAATGTTCGAGTCGTGAGGCCTACCGTCAATTCATGAAGGCTTAGCAAAAGCCCCCGTTTGTGAGTGTTTGTAGTTGTTGTTGGTCAACACGTCTAATCTTAAAGGAGCCTCTCACAGGATCAGAGTGGCAGAAGACGCTACGCTATAAGACAGCGTCCGCGGGATGCCTCAATGAAACTACGTTCGTTAGGGCTTCCAGAAAGCTCCTTCCAAGCTGTCCTTACCAGATTCATACCTTGTGTACTTTGTCAACGCGGGTATACCCCCGTATCCATGTGACGAGCCATTTTTTTCCTCTGTGCAGAGATCTGCCTGCTGACCAACGCCCGGCGTGTGGCCAGCGTGCGCGCCGAGACCTACTGCAACCTCTTCTCCCTGTCCGTGGAGCACTTCAACGCCGTGCTCGACGTGTACCCGGTGATGCGGCGCACCATGGAGTCCATCGCTGCCGAGCGGCTCAACAAGATCGGCAAGAACCCGGACATCGTGTGCCAGCGAGAGGACCTGCGAGTCGACCTGAACACCGTCACCGCCCTCCTCCAGTCCGCCCAGTCCGCGCACGACGAAGAAGACGACGACGAAGACGTCGGCAAGGACGGACGGGTGAGGGGCGGCGACCGGCGGAAGTACAGTCACCTCTTGGGCGTCGGCCATCGGGGCGCCATCCCGAGGCCCAAGTCCGAGAGCTGCTTCCACCGCATGTTCGACATGGCCAGCGGGGCGGCGGCGCAGACGGCGCTGCCGCGCTCGGGCACTTTCTACGAGAGCCTCACCGGGGGTATGGGTTCGCAGGGCAACCTGCAAGAGGACTAGGGCGATCACGGGACACGCGGCGTCGTTTCTGCGGTTCGAATAGAGAGACACTGGATTCGGCATAGAGTTAATAGGATAATCTAGAGGGAAAGGTCCCATGCATTGGGGCCGCTGGGAACAGCGGGGCATGAACGCAGACATCGGCGGTCCCAGTTGACGGTCCAGATAGGCCCATATCGCTGGCGACGCCTTAATATGCACAAAGAAGCAGAAAAACATCACGTGTAAGGTCTGTGTTTTTGGTCTTTACCAGCTTACTTTGTAGCAAAACACCGGAATCGCGTATTTTATAAAACTAAATAACGTTGACAAGCGCTCGAGCAAACTCATTCCGTCAAAACAAACACGCCTAACCTTTCGTCTGCTTTCTTTCTTCGCTCTTGCGTCGCTCTCTTTCTCGTTCTTCCTCTCGGGACCGTCGATGTCAGCGCCCAGGATTTGCCGCGTTCTACTCCCGCCTTTACCCCCAGGGATTCGGGGGTCTTCGGGAGATCCGCCATTTTCGATCCCCCATGTCGAATCCGACATTTTGGATTCTTTATTCTGGATCCACCATTTTGAAACCGCCATTTTGGATCCAGCTAGTGGGGTGCGCGGCTACCGGTAATGTTTTCAAGAAGACAGTACTGGGTAGAAGGTCTTATAAGACCGCTGGGGACCTAAGCCTCTGTATGGGTACCATGCACAGCTTGCATTGGCATCACGTCAGCGGCCATTGTGATTGCCATGATGCTGACTGCGTACTTTCTGAAGCAAACATTTCGCGCTATCGAAATTGCTTCTCTCGCAACAACAAGTAGAAATTAACACCATCAAGATACGATGTCAGTTGCAAGCCATGCACGGATTTGCTGCTGGAACGCTCGCAGCGCCATTGGACACGACTAGCGGAGTGGCTAATACGAGGCGGTTGCTTACGTCAACGTCGTTCTACATCGCCGTCAACGATGGGTTAGGCTGTATGTCTACAGTTAGGTCGGTCTCACACATTAGATATCGGTGATCAGTGATCGGCATCGCTATCCTACCATATTAAGGGCTAAAACGATCTCTTTCACTAATTCCGGATAATTATCATACCTGCAATCCAACGTCGATCGGTCACTAAATTAAGAACACAAAAAATCTATATCATCCGGTGTTACGAAAGAATCCAGTGGCTCTATATTAAACCGAGGTTATCTTGAAGCTTTTCACGATGATCTTGGTGGAACAAGGGGAAGAGCTGAGACGAATGGATTTAATCTTGATCAAGGAAGGGTTGAACCGAGACGAAATATTTCCTGTCTCGTAGTGACCCATGCTTCGAAATCAACCACAGTTTTATAAAATACTTGTTAAACGTCTATAGTTGATAGTGCAACGTGACCTCGTTCGCGGTCTTGACTTCACAAAAAAGAAAACTTAGAAAGAAAAAAAGATAGAAACACGCGAAACAGATTTGTTTAAATGACAACTCTATCAGCCAGCCATAAAATACTTGAAATCATGCGTCAGTTACTCTTTTTCCGACTTCAATCTGTACGGCCTAAGACTCCGTAGGCTGTGTGAAGAAGAGTAGTAGAAGCTTAATTGTGCCGCGTCATTCGAAGCGGATGTGGATACCAGGAAAGAACACTTCCCCTGTCGTCGTACAAACACTGAAGCTACGGATGACGCATCGCGGAAAACCAATTCGTCCACTCAGGACGGACCTCGGCTCTCCCCCGACGAACCAATGAACGACGCCCGTCCCCACGCCCTGGGAGCAAAGTGGCCTTAAGTATGCGCCGCCGCGGACGGAACCAGACACCACATATCTCTCTCCACGCACGACCAACCCGTGAACTCGATCACTCGAAGACACTGTCTTGCTCATGCAACATGCACTCTCAGAAATCTGGAACGTCGACCTTGCCGCACAGCACCCGGTACAGCCAATGGCTGGAATCTATACGGAGGAAGTCTGGCGAATGACCGCCGCGACTGGCCCTCTCAAGTGCTCTGCGGGAGAGTAGACGCTTTGGGTGTCTTGGGGTGTGCCCCACGCGCTCCGATTGCAACGCGGTGTCACCCTTGTTCGTCTGCACACTGTCATGTTCCCTTCCTAAAGTTGACTGCAGGACGATCTCGAACCGTCTCCTCCCGATGCCCAGCCGAGGTCAAAGCAATCAATCAACCGATGATCCAATCAGCGCCCGTCATTTGTGTCCGCAATCCCCGCCTTCCTTCGGGGTTCCGACCAATCAGCTGCTGAGCGGTCGGCGGAGGTGATACCGAGAGTCCATCGCGGACACCTTCGTAGAAGCCACTCCAGACGACGATCCGTTGCAGCTCTGCGTTTTGATTTGCTGCCAAACGCCTTGGCCGGACATCTGAAGCCGCCACTATCCAGTCCAATCCAATCCTCAACCAGCAAATGTTCCTAAAAATCTTACAGATAACGTCAAATGGCTTACTCCTTAAACAAAGGTTTCTTTTCTTTCTTTTTTTTTTTTCGGGGAAGACTTGATGCTAGAGATTGTGTATCTGTTTAACTGATAACACGGCCATATTGGAGTTCTTATCACCTGCGTATTTTTACCGCAACCGTACTAAACCGTACCCTTACCGTAACTCAACGGTATCACATTGTTTAGGATACGGTAATGGTGGTAATACTGTACCCGTACCGTAACTAAATTTTGTTTCGCGAGCATTTATACAACGCATTTATTCAAAAGCATTCGAGAAAAGAGATTTTCGTTCCTTTTGTGTTTAAGCTAAAGCCATTAAACAGGGTTAAACCCAATCCTGGAAGACACTGAGGTAACGGCAGAGAAATTAAGTACTGTACGGAATCCTTCATCTGGAGTGGCTTCGTAACCTGATCCCTAAACAACGTAATCCGCGAAACGCGCTCTTTTCGGTGGTTTTCACTATCTGTGTTTGAATATCTCAAGAAGAAAAATTGACAAAGAAGGAAAAAAGAAAAGACTCGGCATGACTCGCTACGGCTGGAATTTATAAAGTGAAAATACTCGTCGGCAACGGTGAAAAAAGGGCTGTGGTTTCGTGCGTCTCACAAACTCTGATGATACCAAATGCCACTTTCGGTTCCCGATGCTTAATTTGAAACTCAAGTCGGTTAACACTGGGTACTGACATAAAAGGTGGAGCCTAAAAAGTGGCTACAGCTAGGCCGTAGACTTCCCGGTTTTAACCGAAAAACGCCGACAAACACCCGTCGGTGTCAAAAATACAAAATCTGTTACCATTTTGTTAAAACACCTGAGACTGGGTGAGAAAACCTTGAAACAACCAAAAGTAGAAGAGACAGCGAAAGAAATCAGTCAAACGACATCTTCTTTTCATGTCTCTTCTACTTCTCATCAGTCTTAGTGGGTTAACGAAATAGGAAACTCCAGCTTCCTGCACCCTTACTCTGTTTCCGTTTTCTTTTTTCTTTTATGTATGGCCACTAGCCAAAGACAGAATTCCTCTGACCGGAATATTGCATCGCCCAGATAGTCTTCAAATAATCGCAAACTGAAATACACCGATTTCCCTTATAAATAAAAATCGCGAAATCTACGGCCTAATAATAACGCGTGTAATGCCTCCATGTTCCTTTCCAGAGCGAACGCACACACAAATAACGTGTTAGGATCTTATCGTTTGATTAGATGGAAGGCACTGCCCTCATTTCACCGATAAACGCCGAATACTAGACTAATACAATTTCCCTTCCTTGTCATTGAGAACATCGAAAACTGCACGCAACTTTTTGACTAGGAGCATGACTGTCGCATTCTGTACCCTTTTGCACGCACGTCACACGAGAACGACACCCAACAGCCCTTCGGCACACAGCCACACTAACCATCATGCATCGCCATCGTCATTAAGTTCAATGTTAAGAAAGAGAAATGAAGGAAGTAAAGATAGTGAGAAATGTTCGAGAATCGCGAGTAAAGGTTGACCTTCGCGACATTATAATAACCGCGCACAACAGCTTCCCTCGCCAGAAATTATTACAAGACACGTCATTCGTGGCATCGGTCTCAAGAAGAAGAAAAAAACGACAACAAAACAAAATACTAGAAAAACAACGGTACATTCCCAAGGATCTGTTCCCAGTAAGGAAACAGTCGGCCAAAATTTTCCACAGAAGTGAGGAAAAACAATTTGTTGGTAAGACTGTGGCACTTCGCCGTCACCAACAAGCGACAAGGACGAACACATTCGTCGAAACGAGTTGTCAAATGACGTGGCGGAGTCGTCAGACATGTGGTTTTCGTCGTGTCTGCGAGAAGAGTTGGCCAACTGTTTGAGACTACTAGAGCGTGAGGTTCACGGTTAAACTATAAGCAACACTCGCAATAATAAAATCAAAGTAAAAGGTAATAAAAAAAACAGGCTTTGGTTTGACATTGCACCCTTAGTTACCGGTGTCCGAGAGGCCAAAAGGGACCATGGAACGGTGATTTTTTTTTTATTTACTTCGGTTCTGTATTTATTAGAGAAACCCCGCCATGTTCATGATACAGAAATATGTATCCGTCTTGAGCAGAAAAAATTCGCATTGGTGAGGGTTAAATTTGTTATTGGCTACCATAAAGGCCCAGAATAGCAAAATAAGAAACGAAGTAGCCTGCAGTTAATGGCCTCCTGTGTCACTAGATGCATTACCAGGACGTAAGATGGCGTCACCATGACGCAACTTTATAATGGAGAGAGTAATGATTCAGTTTTTCACCTACAGCTTTCGCTTGGTGGTCCGAAACAGGGTGCTGGCGTACCTTAATGTACATGGATAACAAAAGATGTCTAGAGCTTTCAGCAAAGTTGCACCGAGGTTTCACGATGCTTGATGCAATCCACATTTTGTCACGCTGTATAACGAATGCGTGTATAACGAATAAATGCATAACGCCAAGGGAAACCTAAAAGGCTCTAAGTAGCAGGTCTGCGCGAGCTATTGGGGTTTATGCAGTATATTTTTAAACGACGTGGTACGTGAATCATAAAAATTTCAAAGTGCTTTACTTGTAAACTGTGCAGAGGTTACAATTAGAAAACGTTTATGTTACGCAGTGTGAGGGACGTGTTAAACTATTGAGGTTCTTGGAGAGGAAGCTACACAGCCCCTTTCTAAACGTTTGTTAAGTTAGGATAATACGGGTAAATAAACTGATAAATTCGTTGTCGCTAACAATAAAATTTCAAATAATAACTGTTTGAGAATATGGTCCGTAAGGACATTTCTACATTTCAAATAGCTGTCGAAAGGCACTTCGAGGTAAGAATCAAAGAACACTGAAAACAAGATGAATTTGGAAAGAAATATCATTTTCGTACTCTTCTACGATGCTTCCATACCCCTTCCCTACCTCGCATGTGTTATTTCGCCATCAGCGTCGCGAACACTGCTGCTCTTCCATGTCTCATTCCAGGGGTATGAAATTGCAGTTCAGCAAGCCTACAGGAGAATAGTCCACATCCATGCAGAGAGGATTGCGACAATCACTTGAAACTCTAAACTAAATTTTCTCAATTTCGTTGCATTCAACAAAATCGCGTCTCACGAATTGTGAGAAATGTACATATAAAAACATACCAAAAAGAATCTGACACAGCTTCCAAACAAGATCTAGATATTCAATTAGGACTGAATTTAGATATGGTTGCTTCAGTAGACTCGAATACCCATACAACTGACCTTCACTAGTCAATAATTATCTTCAAAGCTGTGCTGGCGTCAAATGTAGGACTGCATTTATGTGCCAATGCTCGTGACGTCTTTCATGAGCAGGCTGATTTGAGTCTTTAAAATGGCGGAAGTAAAAACCACAGGGAGTAGGACTACACCCTAAAGGTGTCGGGCCAACGTACGCTCCGTCAGTGAGAGCCTTATATCGACCAATAGTATATGACTAAAAGTATGCAATTATGAAAATACACTATTAAAAACGAATGTAATGCCCTTGGTTCTGTTATTCCAATCATATAAATATTTCACCGAGGAGCAAAACAATCAATAAAACCTTATATCGGCTCTTTTCCGTGAAAGTAATTATGATAACTCGACTGTTATTGTAAATAGTAATATTGGAATTAATTATATTGCTAGAACTAATATTGGAATTAGTGATGTTGGAGTTGGATATTGAAAGGAGCGATGGCGCTTTCCTAGACTTTGTTTGCTTTTAGGCAAAGCTCTTTAAGAAACTGATTAAAATGAATTCCTACCTACGTCATCAAATAAGCTGTCGCATAAAGCCGTCTACCGGAGATACTGGTCCACGCTTGCAGGTTATTCCCGCAAATTCTCGGTTCCTGCATACCTTTTGGGATGAAAACTATTTTTCTCTCGAATGACTGAAGGAATGTTCACGACAACGTTCTATGCAACTATTCTCTTGGATGTAGATTATACTTTCTTAGCCTTAAGGCTTAAGATCTGGTCCCCCATGAACACTTGCAGCTTAAGAAATGTCAAGTAAAAAACACTGACGCGGTATTCTTCACTAGAAAGTGTTAACTCATGATTACTCGTTAAACATATTTTTTCCACCTCATGTACAGCTAGCTAGCAGACCTTATTAACGCCTGCTTGCTGTTTGGGGGCGCAGTAAAAGAAGTGATTGATGAATTCATTCATATTCAAATTCAGAAGATACCGCATGTGAAGAGAGACTCGTTCTTTGTGTTAAGCTTTGCTCCCACCACAAAACGACGACTGAATTTAAAAGATTGCTTTGTGTATTCAACAATAATTCTGAAAAACGTTGTCGCATACATATCTTCGCCCATTCACAAAAAAATCGTAGAAGTATTCTAGGCAGATAATGGGCCGGGATTGCCGTTTCACCACCATAGCTTACAAAGCCATTCATGACACAGCACAGCAGAGAAGAAATTAAACGCAGGGAAGATGCCAGTCGCAACTCCAGGGAGAGCAATATTACGGCAAAGTACATGCAGGGATAGACGCCGGGGTACATTTGCATATTTTAGCCGTGTACCTGACGAGGTAACGCAGTTCTTCTCAGTTATTGCATGCAGCTTCCAAAAACAAAAAGGTGCAAGCATTCCTGCTTTCTCCAAGTATGTTTTGTACATATCTGTATATACAAGCGCGCTTATTCGTTGTCGTACGTCGCCGATACATCCCGGACCCAGGCGTTAGTGGTGATACAAGCCTTAGCTTTGTTTGGTGGATACCTTCCTTTATGTGAGAATTTGATGACAAATAAAAAATAATATACAGAAAAATGAAAACCCACACACTCCCCCAACCCTGATAGAGGATAACAAATTGCCTTTCGCTACGCACTTTTAACCTTTTTCAAGACGCACTGTTGTAGCCTTTCTAACGTTATCTTTGGGTAGAACTTAGGATTATACTCGCGTCGAGAGTAGGCGTAAAGTGTAGCGAGACAGACACAGCTCTAATCCAGATATCTGGCATGTACGATATTGCGCATGAGCAATGGTACATTGGACATCAAGCCGTGAACATTTTGCAGCTGGCACCATATAGTTCTTGCGCAGGCACCGTTATCAATGTTGCCGAAAAGATTTCTAAATAAGCTTGGCACTTGGGCACAGTATAAAGGCGAGACAGAGGACTCGGCGTTTGTTTAGAAATAGTCGATTGTTCCTCGAGTGATGCCATTGGCTAAACTTTCCCTTCCCACAACACACTGCAGTTGGTCCAAACATCTCTCTCTCTCTCTCTCTCTCTCTTGGCGTAGAGCGGATTTAAAATGGAAGTTCTCTTTGCCCCTTGCGACAAAGAAATATATGGAACTACAGCTTTCGTGGAAAGTCTATGCTCGGATGTGGAATGCTTAAGGTTGAAGTTTAAATTGATTTTGAAGTCTAAATTGATTCTCTGCATCGCTACATCGTCATTGAAACACTACCGCACGAACACCTGAATGTTCCTAGGCCTGCTGTTTCAAGGTCAGAAACATGTCAGCTAAATAGACACCGCAACCTTTAAAGCGAACGTGGGTTTAGAAATCGTATTAATCTTTGTCATGCGGGCTCTGGAAGAAAACCAGACTGCATGCCATAGCCGGAAGAAAAACAAGTCACAATTAGCGATGTGTACAAGAGTACAAGAAGGCTACACGCTTCGTTGATTCTCAAAACCGAGACCTCTAAAACACTGGTATACAGCCGCCCCCCCACTTCCGTCTTTTCAATCGGCCACGTGATAAACTGAGTCGCGCATTCAGCATTTCCTCTATTCGGAATACGAAAATCGCTAAGAAAAAAAGAAACAGCATTCTGAATGAACATTCCAGGTAGGAAAGACGGACTTGCACAAGCACCAAAATCAATCGAGCACTGCTAAAGTAGCCAACGGTTTCAAGAAATATCCACGTAAAACAAGCTGCCCGTTCTATGCAAACTGAATATCGTTATTATCCTCCCGTTGCCCAATTCCGAAACGGTTCCCAAGGGTGAACGAAGCCTCAAAGCTTATGAAGATACTAAAGTTTGCATCAAAGTAGGTTCGTCGAATATCCGACCACAGGAAAGGCGACATCTGCGTCATACTGATGTCTACCCTCATCATTGTCTTGGCTTCCACCCAGAATGGTTGGAGCTAAAAGCACTAAAGCTATGGTGTGACTAAAATGCAAAAATATTTGAAGAAACAAAAATGGCGACTCTAAAGAGAAGCATAACGTGTTTTCTTTCTTCGAAGAGTTGGAATTGCTTGGAACCGTTGGGTACCGCACTGTCAAAACAAAACAAAAAATAGGTAACACACTTGACTAGGTATCAGGGCACATCACACGTCATCGTCGTCCAATCACAAAAAAACAACCGGACACTAGCATTAGAAGGATAAAAAGGACCCCTCTACGGAGATAGATGAAGAGGTCACAGGGGCCCTTCGCGCAATCCAAAGCAGGCAGCAATCGCGGTATAAATTTTGGACGGTGGTACGGCGACGGTCTTCGCTTTCTGGGCCTCCGCCACTGCTATATACACCGCTACAAGCCGACGGCAAGAAGGCTAAGCGTAACACGCAACGGAACTAAGCGTAACACGCAACGGAATTAAGCGTAACACACCACGGGGAAAAAAAGACAGCTTTCTCGGGCAGCTACGGCAAAAATCGTCAAAATAACCTTAAAAAAAAATATTCTAGAAAATAGTTTTTTACTAGTTTAAGCTCGAGAACCTGAACTTATTTGAGTTTCGGTTTCACGAATCCGGTTTCTGCGCATGCGCAGTGCCCACACTTGGTGTGGGAAAACAAGGAGTGGTCTGTAAACAGCGTGTGAACCTATAAAACAATCCGACAAAAAAAAAAAAGAAGATAATTTGGTGACAAATTTTAAAGCCTCCGCTGTGTTACCACTCCAAGAGGATCAATTTTACCTCGATCCCAAAACCCAATGTCTGTGTTCTCGAACCTATAGCTGCAAGGTGCGTGGTCGGCATATAGAGCTTGCTTTTGCGGAAGTATTTTCTCGTTAGCCTTGTAAAGCTTGTGAAACAAAACAAAAACTCGGGTGTTCTTGAAAGAAGAACGATGCAAAGGGTTCCGTCGCGATGTTCACGCCAACGGAGGTCCTCGTCATACACGGTCGGGAAAATACACGTTGTTCGGCGAAGTTCAAGTTCAAGTTGATGACGAGATGTATACAATGTTGAAAAAGACGACATGTTTTGGATGCGAGTTGATGTTGAGACACGTTAACGAATATCAAGTTAGGGGTGCAAGTCGATTCTGTCAACGTCCAACGGCAGTGCGACGTTGATACGGTTTTGACAGGCACCGTGCTCTGGACCAAAGTTTGAATTCTAGTTTGGCGTTGGAATGTGTTACCTGACATCCGTGTTCGCACGAAAGTCAATGTTGAGACATGTGAGAAAAAAACTACCTACTGGCGTTTCCTTTTCTTTTTTTCGTACATGGACAAGTATATGTCTCCCGGGTCAATACCCGGGTACTGTGATGGAGGCTGGTTCAGCGTTGGTGTTACTGCAAAAGCGCTGGACATAAAACGCTTGAACCCACCCGTTGGGGACGTTGTAAATAGTAACCGATAGCAATATGCAAAAAAAAAGACTAAGTAATCTACGTTATAGCAAAACCATGATGTAGGAAAATCAAAGATACAACAGCATGTTTAGTCACACTGGGCCATCATTGTAATACTAAGACGAAGAAAAAAAACAAGGTCACTGCAAAATAAAAACTGAAAAACGTGCAGCTTGAAATATACCTTATTTTTGTAGTCTAAGAAAGGCTGGTTTCTACACACGCTCTTCTAGAAATGTATGGTATTGATTACGTGAGTGTGCGTTTGGCTTATGGTCAAAACTCTTAAAATTCCAGGGGACGAGGGCAAAGTGTAGCAATTTTTAGATGCACAAAACTACCATGTTCAATGCGCAAAAAAAAAAAAGGAATTCTTACAATGTGGAGGACGATTCGTTGATTCGTTGCGCCCCCTGTTAGCGAAATACGGAGTTGTACTGCAACTTGTCTGCTTCCTTGGGTTATATATAGGCTGTATACCACCACTGAGGTTTTTGGTGAGTCATTTTCTTATTAAAACTTTCTTTGAAAGACCATTGCCTCGTTGTCTTTTTATTTTATTTTTTCAACAAATTGCTTTCTGGTATGATGTTAACCATGTCAACACTTATGAATCGTTTTTGCGCAGAATATGTAGTGGGAAGGATGGATGGATGGATACGACTGAACCCCTTTCAATCAGGTAGAGTATTGCGCCACCTAGCCAAAAAAGGTGGCGGAGGAGATCCTACCACTGCACCCCTGTGGGATAAGTTTAGAACTAACCCGTGGGGACATCAATTATTTGTGTTTCTGACATAAAACTGTCGACGTAGCCAAACGCTGCGTCAGTGTTCAGCTGGGGCTCGTGTTCAATCACAGTGAAGCATCGATTGAAGAGGAGCCCCAGCCGAAAGCAGACGCAGTGCTAGTGTCTGATTTGTGCCAAGTGCTCGATCGAGGAAGATGACGTAAAGAATCCAGTCCACAAATCTGGAGTCAAACATAAAGGTAAACCACAAAGTCTTCTACTAAAAAACTTAGAATAGAATACTTTAGAGCAGAAAATGTGATACCTTCTTCACGTTTTGGAGGTTACAATTTGTGAAATTTTGATTCAGTCAAAAAAAAAAGCACTTGTCATTTTTTTAATGTGGATTTTTATGACATGAAATTATCATTTAGGCGATAATAATGCCTTTTTTAAAAAAATCTAAATGAACTCATTAAGGTTAGCTCACGGCTGAACCTCAATCAGTTTTAATTAAACTTTTTTCATTGTGCCTTTGAACAGATGGAGGCGCATAACTAACCAAGAATTGACTTTAAAAAATATTCTTATAGTGCTGCCCAGCAACACTTAACCACGGAGTTTTGACATCAGCATTCACCAAGTTCTTTATTTTTCAATGCCCGACGTGAGCAAGTGCACCATCCCACTCTGGAGGGATGTTTTTCCCTCCAGAGTCGAGCTCGCATTGCGGCGGAGCGAGGTACGCAGGATCAAGGTTCCAGTCCACGAGTGTCGCTTCTCCGCAGGGCACCGGCGCACGGCAAGAAGCGCACTCTACGGAGCTATACTCCGCGACAACTCTTCTGGCAATGCAGGGGAAGGTGCAGGCACGCGTTCCCTCTCCCTTTTTGAGCACTGAATAAAGCTGTGCGCGGGCTCTCCTCCTCTCCCCGGATATGCCAAAAAGTTGTCGCCGAGTACAACTAACCCTCTCAAACGGACCACAAACAATTCGGTGAAATTAGGCAGGATGTAGCAGGGTAGGCACTTCGGCACAGCAAATCACCTAATTGGATTTGCTGTGTCCATGCTGCCCCACTTTGGAAGGCATCCAAATTTGTGGTGTCTGCATTAGGAAACAATCCAAGGGTGTACGAGGTGGGTGCCTTATAGGTAACTGCAAAGAAAAAAAAACGGTATTTTTAAACAGCCTAATTTGGACAAGCATGCCACAAAACAATTTTTTCGCGAAAGAAAAAAAAATTACAGCAATATTTATTGCGGAAGACTGATTTTAGTTAGCGGCTTTTTCGTCCTTTTTAAATCGCGCCCACAAAGTTGGTATTATACGTCACGGAGCGACGTATACCAGCCACTCCGCGCGCGTCGAAAGGGCGGGAGTTTCAAATGTGGAGAGGTTGTGACTCCGACCAAATTACGTCCTGTGGAGTAAATATTGCTAAAAAAGATTGTTCTTTCGTGGAAGATTTGTTTTGTGACATGCTTGTCCCAATGAGACTGTTAAAAAAAAACACTTTTTTTTGTTTGCAGTTACCCTTTAAAGGATGCTGAACCAAAATTTGGATTTCGCAAAATAAGGCCGCAGAAGCATTGCATGGGACGCTACAAACTCCAAACGTCACTCGTACATCGATATCTCAAACGGACGGCCATATTTTTGGAAAAGAAGGGCGCGATCAAGCGAGGAATGTGATGTCACAATTCTCCTGGATTAGTTGAGAATGAGGGGAAGCGGCCTCCGCTTCTCTCTTCGGTTCACCTGCTCGAGGGGACGAAGGGGAGAGGGAATGAGAATTGTGACGTCACATGTCTCGTCGGCCTTATCGGCCGTGCTCAATCGTGCACTTTTATTCCGAAAATACGGTCAACCGTTAGATATATCGCTGTAGAGTGATGTTTTTGGATTTTGCAGCGTCCCGCCTATCGCTCCAGCCTTGTTTTGTGTACTTCAAATCTCAGTTCAGTATTCCTTCGAGGTGTACAGGCCTGTCTTCGCATCAAGCCAACAGCAAAAAAAACGGTACAATGTCACAAAAGCAAGTACGCACGTAATAAAAAAAAATCAAGAGGGTAAGTATACACAAACAAAAATGACTCCAATGCAATCTCATGTAATAGTATCTCAATATTGTTGAGTCAAGGGTACCTAGAATGTTCTGAGAAAGACCGTTCCAATCAATAACAAAACATTTTAAAAAAATTTTTAAAACGCTGAAAGGTTTTTTTGTTTTTGTTTTTGGGCGTCTTACATTGAGGTTATGGCCCGTACAAAAAAGGAGGTGGTCTGACGGAACGATGCGGGACCAAGAGCATGCGAAAGAGTGCCCTCCATTTTAAGCCCTTAGCTTCATCTGGCGGTACAGTACCTCTTTGTGTCAGTGTTTGCACTTTTACCTGTAATCACTTGGTGTAACAGAGTAGCCATTTAAGAATACTGAGCACCCTAGTGTGAGGAACTAGAGCTGCTCTGCACCACAGCAACTATGAAAAGAGCATGCAGAGAAATTCGAGAGTGAATCTTCTTTATTAATCCGCAACCATAAAAACAAATGTTAAACAACAAAACAACTTAAGATATACCTTACACTTGCTTCTGACGAAACTGTGCGTCCCGTCTCTTCTAAATAGACATGTGGTTATGGTACAGTGTTAGGTGAGGTTCCCCGCGGAAGTCGTACAGAAGTGCTTTCTTCAATCGGTCATTCCCTGTGTTTAGCGGGCCAAACTTTGCACAACATCCCTGCCGCCAAGGTGACCATTTGCAACGTTCGAGTACACAGACAGACTGGCTGCCCTAAGGGTTACAGGTTGCTATTACGATCGTGAGCATGCAGACTTCTTGGTCCCTTCGTTTTACAGATGTTGCAAATGACAGGAACCCCTAAGGGTACTTTTTTTTTTATTAATAAGGTAAAGGTGCATTAAACAGATTCACGGTTTTGTAGAAACAGCAAAAACCTCAGTCTCCACTCCACTGTAGGTGTGTTTCGCCTGATAGCGCCGCACTCAGCTCGTGGGATGAAGTTGAAATGGTTTCACAGGCATTTTAAATGGCATTTATGGGGAAGGACTTTGGGCAAGCAGCAAATCAGCTCGCCGTGCCCGACTCGGCGGATGCCACTCAGCATGCGCTGGCTTGCTGGTTCTCCACAGGCATCCACCATAAATGCCATCTGAAATGCCCGTGAGACAGGGAAACTAAACGGCCCAATCTACAAGAGTAATTTCTGTGTGCACATCAACTGCCTACAAAGAAGGCATGCAATCCAAAATTAATATCTTAGGTGAACTTGCTTGACCTCTGCTATGAAAATGGGTGAAAAAAAAAATTCCTTCTCGCATCTCGCTTTACAGTTTTTTGCTCTTTCTTTGTGTCAGTCCATGCCTATCAAGAAAGAGACCAAGTCCATTTTGGGATTGCATTTTCTACATAAAAAGGGTATGCAGATCAACAGTTTCTGCCTGCTGGCCTCTTTCAAACCCTGCACATCAAGTTTCTGTTCAATTCAAAGGGAGTCAGAATCTCATTCAGTGCACCTTTACCAACAGTCATTTATAAAAGAGTGTTTGCAAAGTAAAAAAAGAAAAGAGGGATCCAATCAGTCATGTCAACAATATTAGTTTTTACTGCTCTCTTTCAAAAGTGCCAGGAACATCCAAGGCTGCAAACCTTCAAGATATGGTACCCAAGACATGCAGTATTACTAAATTATGGTGGATGCACACTCGCTTAGTGGGTTGTAAAAGTGCACATGAAAACGTTACGACGTCAGCACCTGGGCCAACAGTTAGATCGATCAGCGCTGATCAATCTAATTGTTGACCCAAAAATTGATGCCTAGCTTTTCTGTGCATACTCTTACAACCCCCCGATATTGTGGCTCAACCTCACGTAAACTACAACCAAATCACCCTTCTTATTTCACCGTGAAAAGCTGAAACATGTTTTATTTATTAAAATTAAACACTGGGAATAGTACTGGCTTCCGGACAAGAATTTACAATTAAAAGGTGTGAAAGTTTTAACAGTGTGTTGTGAAAAAACGACACAAGCATGCATGCTAGTTCTGTCTTACTTCTCATTGAAGGTTTGCAGCATACGGGCCGCGCAGAGTCAAACATGCCGTCATCTTTGGGGTTTGAAGACCCACGTAATTGAAATTATGCAAAAAGATGGCAAACAGGAACTCCAACAGCCTGGCAAAAAAGGTGCAAAGAATGGGCGTAGCTCTTTGCATCTTTTTTTGTTAGACTTCAGTTGCCCTTTTGGAGTGACTAAGGTGCAACGGATCTGAAAACTTAGCCAAGGCTTTCTCCTTACTGGACACGTCCTTTGGCGAGTTTAAAGAGAAATATATTCATTGGGGTTCTTTATAAAGGCTTGGGTCAAAGGATGGATTTAAAACAAGAATCAAAGGTATGTCCAGTAACAACAGATCAATGAAATTTCTAATTGCATCATTCTGCTTTTGAAGAACATTGTCTGTAAGAAGGCTGACAAATACTACATGTTTTATGAGAGGATTACAACAACAGTTTGACAGATACCCGTAGTAAGTGTCACGGATAGCACTTCAAATCAAGCAATTCAAACAATACTTTTTAAGCATTCAAGCGTTTCGGATGAAGCACCCCTCTGGGGGCGGAAAACCTTTGGGCTCTCGCTCAGAGATTAACAGAGTGAATGCAACCCTATTTCGATGCTTCTCGACTGAAGCGTGCCAGACTGTCGTACATAAAATGAGGTAATAAGAATTCCTGTATTGGGAAGCCATCGAGGCATAATCTGCATCAAAAGTAACCCGAAGTCCCGAATTACAGGTCCAAAAATTTTGCTCGTGATCATCGGAGCAAGGTAAGCCCTTGAGAATTACCATTCAACAGAAAGAAAACAAAGACACACTAGAGAAGAAATGTCTGTCAACTGCATGAACACTGTAATCAGGTGACGGAATATCCCCGAGTAACACTCGAGAAGCGAAAACAAACTTTGACGGAAAGCCCGTGGGGACACACAAACTTCCCGCAGAACTTTTTGCATGCGACGTAGGAGTGTCACCCAACTACAGCAGTCAAGAGAAGAGAAGGCACGTCGAGACATACTTGAATACCGAAAACCCGCGCATGAACAGAGTGACCGCACAAGTCCAAGACTACCCAAGACCACCAGGCAAGTCAGTATGCCCGGACAATCTCCAGAAGGAAAAGTACAGTCTGGTTTCCCTTTGAAATGCAAAGCTTTAACAGTAATAAACATCCGAGAGGTCATCGCGACTCCACTGAGAGGCCTGACCGTAAAAGTCTGATAAAAGAGTGTTTCGACGAATCGATAAACAAGTGCAGGTTCTCTCAAAACATGAGCAATGTGACCATTCGAACTCTTTATCAGAGTTGCTGAATGCCTAACAACAGCGGGGCGTGGACACTCGTTTCATACAATGTATCACGATCAGGACCTTTGCACATCGACACGGGCTTGTGCCTCTACACACTTCATCTCAAGCAAAAAGTAAATTTTATGCATAGCTCATACACCGCACGAAGTAGCTATGCTTTTGCAAGATTCGAATGTCAGAGAAAGAAAGCCATGTCTCTTGCATTTTGAAATGTGCAAACACAACAAATAACTGTTCTTAAATGTACCTACATACAAGTATCTCAATTCGCCACATAAAGGGGGAAGTAGTGACACCCACCGTGCGAGGATGCCAACTTCTTTACTTGCAGTTTTTGAGGAAAAAACATGTATAACTTCCACAGACTTTCACATAGAACCGTGGTTTTGGAAGTCTTTATGATCCTCTTTAAATTCTAACTAGTGACACTATGAAGTTATTAGTGTGTTGCACTATTCATAGCTTTACACTATTCACTGAAATTTCTTACTACATATACTATAGACTGATGTTCCCTCGTCTTTGCTGATGAAACTTTGTGCCAATGAAAAATCTGGCTCAAAATCTGGATTAAGAAGTTTCATTATATTACCTTACTTAGGAACCTTCAAAAGCCAAGTAATCTATAATCTGTACCAACACGGCCTTCGATCCACTTGTTAAGCAAATTCCCATTTGTAAGTTATGCACATAAGCCTGCTTTCCCCATTTGCAAAAGTGAAACGCCCCACTGTTATCAGGTTGCTTGAGATCCCAAAGATACACAACAATCAACTTTTCCTTGAGTATAATCAACACGAAAACAAGTATACAGGAACTGTACTAAAGGGCTTTGGAACATTCTCTGAAATGAATAAATATGCTTCATTCTCTTGCCTCATTGCTCGACCGTGTAAAAAAGCGCCCTTAATAAAACAGACATGCATGAGAACGCCTACCAACACCTAAGGAAGGTTTTGTGTTCTTTTTTTTTACACTCCGAGATTGATCAATGAAAATGTACGCAAAAAGCTTAGCTTTTTTTATAATTAAATATTCTGATTCTGAACCATTTCGCAGAAGCGCCCAGAAAATATGATTCCAGGATTTTATTAGTAAGGCACAAAAATTGCCTGCTAACACAGCAATAACAACTATGATGTCACAACACATCTTCAGATTTTGACTGTGGGATCACCACGCAAACCCTTACAGACTGCTGGGCAAAGCAGCATCAGAAATGCCATTCAGCCCATAGCGTAAGATTTTTGATATCATAACCATTTTCTAAAACAGGATGCCAGATACTGTGACATCAAAAGGCAATTTTTCTGCCTTATTCCTGCAGTTTTCTGCACTGGAAGTCTCTAGGAGCTTCGGCGAAACGTTTCACATAAGCAATGTGTGATTTTTGACAAATCAAGGTCTCTCTTTGAAGAGCAACAGTAACAAAAGAGCCAACAATCATTCACAAGATTTGGCAGCCTGGAACTGCCGGTTTTGACGGACATCAGCACCGGCACTCTAAATGCCCGCAGGTACGCCGAACAGAAGTTTTTCTGTCGCTCGAAACAAGTAAAATGTTAAGGCACAGACTTCCTAGATTTCATTTTCTTCGAAAAACACGGACAACAACTTTTGTGACAGCATGCTATTACAGACTCACTTTGAGAAAGAGAGAAAAAGTAGCGCGACGCATTCACGCAAAAAGCATGCCGGAATGGCGAGACATTCAAGATGCAAAAACTTCAACCTCGAAGGAGCTTATCGCCAGCATGCATAATGGGGACAGTTCACAATACCTAACGAAACTACAGTAACTGCTCTACAAGTCGATGTGGGGTTGTTAGTCGAACCCCGTGAGATCCAGCCACCAGTATAAAAAAGAAGATACTATACATTTCCCGTCTGTCAGCAAAAATTTAACATGAATCCTCCATGCAAAGTCAACCTCAACTCGTGAAACGAACACTTCTGTACAGAACCATTAGTGATCCCAAATGATGCATGCTACTAAAGGACATTGCTATTGCAAGTCATACAGTTCGCACTAGATGCCATAACAATCAGTTTCGTTTGTAAAATAAAAACCAGTGCAGGTAAGCAAAAATGGTATTGTAACGCAGTCCGAAAATCATTTCACGGCTCATTCAAACCCAGACTACAACAAGATGAAAGTCAGATCTAATGCTAGATGAAGCTCAGCAGACAAAGCAACTGTACTGTTCAATATATTATTTTCTGCATGTTTAAACAAAAACATTTAGAGTTCAATTGGTAAACTGATGCACACTCCTTAAATCGCATGATGCTAATAGCCAACAAAGCATTTGAAATGTCTTCAAACCTTAAACAAGGTTCGAAGTTTGTTGAACTTTTGGGCTTCCCAAGTTCGAAATTCGTTGAATCTGTCAGTTAGAAAGATTCAAAGGTCCAAAGTTAGAATTCCCCAACTTCACAAATTCCAGGACGTCTGAGCCCTTCGAGCCTCGTGGTTCGAAAAAGCTGTGCCATCGACACCACTCTCCTTGTCAAACAAGTTTGTGCGAGTACTACTAACCTTATTCATGCAGATCAACCTGTACAAACTTTAACTGCCTCGATATTGAGAATAGGTACTGTAAGAGACTAATGACACCTTTGAACTACCACCTACAACCATTATAGATGCTTTGCAATAGTCCCCTCAATAAGATCTACCAAACGCCCAAGAAACGGGCGACAGAATCGCTACACTTCTGTGTGAGCCAGCTCAGTTACTTTCGTATCTGGGGCAAAGTCGCATAACGTTGTGCAATTCGTGTCGTTAGTGCACATGCGCAGATGCTGAGAACTACTTCGTGACGTTGTGGGAGCTTCTGCCTCCCCCATTCGATCGATATGCCCATGCCAGAAGCATTCCAGACAACAATGAGACGGGCCATGCAACAGATGAACAAACAAATATTGAGCGCATTCAAGTTCAAACCAGGACTCAAAGCGGAAAGAACGCTCGAAATGATATCACAGATTGCGACCCAACGCCCTCCGGTGTTGAGCAACGGCGGGCATTGGATAACAGCATAGGAGGGTTGCACTTTTCAGATTAGATGGCTGCCATTTTCTTTCTCTGCAGCCCCCTTGGACCACAGATAAGACTGCAGTGCCCTATTTTTCTGACATTGCTAAAAAGCCTTTTGTAGAACAAAGCCTTTCGTGGAACAAAACATGATGCTATCCGTGTTCCCAGCAGAGACCAAACATTTTGTCAAACACCGTTTGGTCGGAGCAGTTTCACTGAACGCCGTTTCATCAACCCTCTCATCGAACGACGTTTCATGCAATACCATTTCTTCAAACATTGTTTTATTTAACATTATTTTATCTAATGCCTCTAAAATTCCATTGACACATTGCCCACTGTAATATCTTCCTTCTGTATGAAAACTGACAAAAAATGGCTGTGCAAGGTTTTCTGGGGGCAATTGCTCATCATTGTTACATGGCCATCACCCGAGTTAAGTGGCTTACTCAAAAGAGAAAACCCAGCACAACCGAAATATCTGTATCTCTGTTTTGAATAACTGAATCGCAAACTAAAAAAGTTAATTTCATTACAATTTTCTAGAGAACAGACAGCAGCTGTAATAGCCCAAACCAGCTTTATCTACATAAAAATGGTCACATGTGACATTTTCAATACCCGGTGATTACAAAGCTTGCTTATTTCTATTAGAGAAGCATAGTAATACCAAAAAAATGTACTCAAATAACTGAGTTAGCATAGTGTGCCTCTACTAAGTATATCTGAGGCCAAAGGTATTCTTTGCTGCATTTAGTTCTGGCAGCCCATGCCAAAGCAAACAAAAATAACCTTCGAGCCTGGAAAGGATGTACAGCCAAACCCGTTAATAACGAACAGCAGGAAACGCCATCAGTTCGAATAGCAAGCAGTTCGATATAGCAAAACATTTACAACGTCCACGATGCGTCGATTTATAGCTGAAAGCCTTAAAGTTTCTTTTTTTGCATGCTGCGTAGTTATTTTGTTTTTGAATTGTTTCTCTTCGTAACTTTGTAAACAAACGCTTTGGGATGAAAAAAAGTTTTTCTGTGCGTGCGTGCAGAGTATTTTTTACCTTTCTACCCTGCTGAATTGCTTCTCTTCGCTCAATTTTGTTCGCAACTTGAGCTTTTGGAATTTTCTTTCTTTCCTACTTCTTTTTTTGGGGAAGGGACAGGCTAGAAGAAAATTGTTTGCGCGTTTTTTCGAAGCCTTCCCGGGGGAAAAGTTCGATATAGCCAATATGCTGTTCGTTAGAAAAAGTACTCTTTACATGCATTTTTATTAAAAATTTTCGCGAGTTCGATATTGACAATAATTCGCTGTACGTGGGTTCGTTCTAAACGGGTTTCACTGTAGAAGGTTCCCTTCACTGACTATATTCAAAATTTGATAGGTATGAGCTAATGTGCCATAAAAACAACACTAGAACTTGAAACAATAATTAAGGTTTTTTTTGAACGGCCATAACAAAATGAAACGCGTTAGATGAAACGGTGTTCAATGAAATGTCCAGGAGCCTCTACCAGCAGATGAGCATATGGCATCATAGAAGTCTATTTAGAACCCACTTTCAAGACCAGTTACAGCAAATTTTTCTGGTAACACAGCTCAAGTTAGCACTACTAATACCAGTGCTGGTTTCTTACAAGAGGATTGATCTTCAAACTTTTCAGCCTCAAAGGTGCCTAAATCACGAAAAATGAATTGGGTGCAGTTTGTCAGCCTTCCGTTGTCAGCACAACCTTCCTACGCCAGAACAAACGATATCACCCTAATGAAATTAATGTCTCCCTGCGATCACGAAAGGAGGTGCACTAGTACTAGTACTTTGAAACGTTAGTCCTGCCCCTGAAACGAGAAGTGCTCCGTGGAAGTGTAGTACAGGTTCTAGCTGTAAGGGAAGACTGTCTCCTATATGCAAGTTAACACTAGCAAAGTCTACTGTACACACGCCCCTATGTACACGGACCGGGGAAAACAATACTCAGTCGCAAAACGCAACAAGACGGCGTCGAAAGCAAGCTCTCGTGAAAAGAGGCGAAGCAAAAGGAATCGCAAAGCTGCAACAAACCCCTTTCCGCACTTTGAAGGCGAATCGAAGTATAGGTAAAAAGAAAGTGGCGCAGGAACAGACGTTGACCAAAGGAGACAGCCAGACATCGGTTTTGCAGCTTAGGGATGGTTCAAACTTTTACGTTTGACTGTGCTCGACCACCTTCCAGCCACTTAAGACTACCGTAATATCCCGAGAGATGGCCCACCTAAAATTGAAAGCAAATCTAGTGAAAATAAGGAGTGAGCTAACTTTCAGTGTGCGGTCAAAAAAAAGTTGAAAGAATGCTAGTTTTAGATTCTGTGACCTGCGAAACTTGAGGTAGCAGCGAGGGCGATGAACTGAAGACAACCACCCTTCCTAGTCGGCAATGTTCACTTATCTCCCGCCGTGACTAAGTAACACCATTTCTAACGAGGTCACCGTTGGCCAGGGCCCTGCAGTTACTAGAAGTGGGCCATCTTTCAGTCTTATTGAAAAGATAGCAAATCATGCCAAAAATAGAGATGGGTTATCTTTCTGAGGTGGAGCATCTCCAGTGATATTATGGTAGAAAATAAAACCGGAGCGCTGCGCCACCTATCACACAGCCCTGAAAACTTTCTGATTTGCGTGTAACTCGATTATAATAATATACGTGCAGGTTGGACGTTTTTCATGGCTACCTAATAGACGGCGTCAGGGCGCCATCGTGTCGAGCGGCTACAAAAGAATGCAATGCACTCGAGCACAGTCAAACACAGATGTGCGAACCAGCCTTTAGTGTGGCCGAACCTTGCCATAGCGAAGTCAATTTATAGAAAGAGAAAGGAGTCTTTACTACGTCTTTATGCGTAGTGTACAAGCATCTCATGCCTCTACCAACCCACAACTTTGCTTTGCTATGTTGACACTCTGTCTACAAAGTGGCCAAAAAACTTGCGACAAAGAAAGGTAAAAAAACAAAAAATACACCTATTGCTTTGCCACTCGTATGGATGTCGTCACAAGATGAAAACAGTCTCCGTTGGGCCTGCGGCACCTGGCGTAGCCTAATTTGTGCCGTGAAGATTTACCCCGCTGAGGCAGTCGTGGAAGATGCTCCTCAGGAACAACGGGGTAACACAGCTACGCCCTAAAACACACTGAGACTAGTCAATGCCTCGACAAACCCGTCACGACGAGCACAAACTGCGCGAAGAACACAATTAAAAATACTTTGCGGCCGCAGGTTATCACAAGAAACACAACTACACAATCTCCCTCGCGGAGAGCGCCAAAAAACAACACTACGTCGAGATAAAAAATAGGGCGGGTCTTTCTGCGTCCCGCTGCAAAAGAAGAGGCAACCGTCTGAACACATCTCTTCAAATTGATCACATAGTGAAAGTTGTTCAAAGTATAATGGAATGGTAAAGTGAGCGAACGTTCTCGTGGGCTGGAACAAACGTGGCCTGCGTCTTTGAGCTACCACTAGGTGCAGCTGTGTCTGTCCCTAAGGACCAAGCAGCATTTCGGAAGGACTTCACCACAAACCTCATAACCCAATCAAAATCAGACAAGATCCAAAAGAAACCCCGGGCATTTTCCCTGTGATCGCATAATATACTTCAAAGCGATGCTAAGAGATCTTGCCAAAGCAACAATGTAAACTGATGAAGTATCACTACCAAACCCATACTTCCATTAAGAAAAAAAAAAAAAAGAACCACATTATTAAATGATTGCTCCTCGTAAACATTATGCCAGTTCTTATTCGGAGCTGCCTTTTCCGCTGCGTCACGACATCACAATGAAAATAAATAGTGACACAAGAATAGATATCACGATAAAATGAATGTAGTAAAACAAGGGTTGTAAAGACCTTTTCCTCTCACAATGACTATGAGGATCAGTCCACACAAATGCAAGGACAAAAACATGCTCAGCGCATGACTTCAATGCGACCTAAAATATGACTGCTTAAAGAAAGTCCACATAGCCTCTTGGGAACCAGGCAGCGAAAACCCCACATCACTGGCGCCCAAAGTAGGAGCCAACACCAAGACCCTGAGAATAGGAGTCTAACAAATAAAAATGACCGCCGCTTTTCACGCATGAACTGTTCTCGTCTCCTTGCATCTGAATGAATTTCGCTCAACCAAGCAGACATCCCAAATGAAGTGGACCCCACACCCTGAAAATGCATCCACCCACAGAGCAAACAGGAACCTTGACTAGAACCTATTACACCGAGTTCATCTTTTGAGCAGAGTTTAAAAATCACACCAGGAGAAGACGGAAATCGAGGAAGAGGGACCTAACGCACATCACCTCCTCCTCGGCACTCTCACGAGGCTATGAAAAGACAAGGAAGCAGACGGCCATCATGACACCGATCCCGATGCAGACTATCACGAAAATGGCGAAGACCAGACAGCCCAGACGACACGTCGACTTTTGTTTCCCGGCCTGAGAAAGGACAGATAGAGAAAGGGACCTGGGTTAACTGGGAGGGTTAGGTGAGGCGGAAAAAAATAACTACCGTAAAGTTCCGAGAGAACGCCCGCCCCCAAGAGATCGCCTATCCCGTTTTTCTGGCTAAATAGCTGTAACATTAAAATTCCAAAACATCGCCCACCCCCTATTTCCGTCGGACGTCACGCAATGTCCGACGGGAATTGCATCAACCGCACAATTCGCTGTACCGGCCTGTCTGACAAGCGAGTTTATAGAGGGTTCCAGCATTTTTGTCTGCGATCTGCACAATCGATATTTGCTCCCGTAACACGCGAGTTGTTCCCACGTGTATGTTGCACTGTGAGATGCGAATCTGCTGCGTCCGTAATCTGCGGTATCCGTTCCCGTGAAATAAAGTTTTTAGCAGATTTCCACCTTTTTGTTTGCGATCTGCGTGTGCGATCTCCATTCCACGCGAGTCAGTCCCGCGTGTATATTGCATCGTGCAATACAATTCTGCTGCGTTCGCGATCTGCGGTAATTGTTCCCGTAACATAGGAGTTTGTAGCGGATTCCTGCCTTTTTGTCCGCTATCTGCGTGCGCAATATCGGTTCCCGTGACAGGCAAGTTCGTAGCGGGTTCCCGCGTGTTTATTGCACCATAAAACTTGCATCTGCTGCGTCCGCTATTTCCGGCATTCGTTCCCGTGAGATGCGAGTTCTCGGCGGATTTCTGCAGATCCTTCGTACCTTTAAACGCGAATCTGCTGTGTCCGCAAGCTGCAATATCCTTTCCCGTGACACAGGAGTTCGTAGCGAATTCCCGCGTGTTTACCGCATCGTGAAACGCGAATTAGCGGTGTCCGCGATTTGCGGTATCAGTTCCCGCGTCACGTGGTTTGTAGCTGGTTTTTGATAGAGTTTTGCTGTGGCGTCCCCAAAGATAGCCCACCCCATGTTTTTCACCATTTATCCTTTCATGTTGGGTGGGCGTTCTTTCGGAACTTTACAGTAGACAAGTAATACACCCTTTTACAAGTCATTATATCCACTCTCCAGAGGCGAACCTAGCACCCTAATAACAGCAGGATGCAGCGTCTTCAAAGCTGCGACACTCGACGTCTCCAAGCTCTTTCTATTAGCCGATGCCGTCCTGTAAGTGCTGCCAAAAACAGCAGACGGCCATGTCTGCTACAGATATGCAAGCGCACAGGCAACTCCGGAAAAGGCCCAATAAACAAAGTATTGTATTTTCTGGCATATAAGCCTCACCCCCTATAAATGACCGTTTTCATAACAATGTTTCTAGAACCTTTGTACAAGTTGCACTTATATAATATTTGTACGATCGGCACGGTGAAACTGCATCGATAAGCCCGCATATGCGAATTGTGATCGCAATACATACGCAAGCGGGAGCCAGTTTCAATATTCTCAAGAATTAATCGAACAAGAAATATACTTATAGAAACAAAAGCCTACAAGTGCCACCATTGTATAAAACGCACTGACAGAAAAGTTGGTAAACAAAATGCATATACGCCGAAAAATATGGTAATTTTCTTGTCCCGAGCCTGTGCGAAATTCCAAAGGTCCCTGAAATCTTACTCCCTGCCAACTTACCACGCTCTCCTCCGAGTTGACGGTAGAGATGGGATTGAGAAGCCTCAGATTGCTGGGTGGCGCCACTTCTGTTGTGGGACGGGGCTGTCGTTGGCCAACCTCGTCTCATCTGCAAGCATTGGCGGCTTCATCAGACAAACGCTAAATGCACCAGTTTTTCCATACATTGACTCGAATCCACTCTAGAGAATAAGGCCTGTCCACACATACCCTGCAGGGCTAACTCAGTGTTATAAACATGACGCTGACATCGTGCTATATTATCGACGTTCATATTAAACCCAACCCACCCGAACTGCCCAGAGCTTCCCCCACACTCATTTAGTTTGTTCATTGGAACGAAGCTACAGAACTTGAAGTTATTGAGAAGTACCAAGCCATCTGAGGCACATCTTCAAAAATAAAAATAATAGAATGAATTAAACATAATATTTATGAGGCGAAACACCGAAACAGTTAAAACGGATATTTAATCAATTTTTGTGGACTGCAAAACAAACCGTGTGATTTCCAAAGTCTCCAAAGTTACGTTCCAACGCACCTGCCCTTCGTTTCGGTTTGACCTCCGTTTTACCAGAAAACATACGACCCCGTAGAAAAACCCGAATCGGGTAGTGTTTAGACACCGCGGCCTAGCGCTTTGCACAAAAATGTTTACCAGTTTTGCATGATGCAGCGGAGCGAGAGAAGTAAAGATTGACCGATGCACAGAAATACAGCTGGATCGTCCGTGACAAGTCATTTAAAGTTGCCGACTGGTTAAGAATGGCAAGCTGTCTCTTCTCGATGCCCGGTCCCCAGCCCGTGCAGATCGCCTTCCACCGTGCTTTAGCTGCGTGTGCACACGTGCACACTAAAGGCTCACAAGATGTTGAAGCACTATCGAAGGCTTCCACTGTAGGTGGGACACCTGAAGGACATGCCTGTAATTCTTATCCTGTCAGCAACTACAGCCGATGTAAACAACAATGAGCGAAAGATTTCGGAACACTACCACAGTAAGGGGGCACGGGAAAAGAGCACACCTTGATTTAGGATGACGTAGTCAACTATGGATCCTAAAACAGAGTCCGTGTGGAGCGAGTTGATGAACACTGTCGTGTCCATCGTGAGCCTGCAGAAAAGAAACGCCATGTTTGTTCCAAAGCAACATTACGCAAGGTTGTTGTCGTGACAATGGGGCATGAGCTTGCCTGCCCATGCTGCGGTGGTTTACCTGCCGGTAATCTCTTAAAATTGTCTCAGACTGGTTAATTCGTGCTAGAACATAAAGATGCTCGGCACGTAATCGAAAGTCTATTAGGGCTTTCTGACAGATGCTGTCAGTGTGGCCGTTTGTCTTCTCATCGTAAGCATTTACAAGAGAGTGCGACATATCCGAGCACTCAATCTCAAATGTGTGCACCAGCTGCGAGTAGTATATGTGAGCAAACTGCTAGTATTGCGAGCTAACGTTGTAAGGATCAGTGCCTGTCACTCACTTCTCTAACTGCTTCCAGCTCTCGCGTTCCTGTCGAAACTGTTCCGCCGTGGAGAGCAGCAGTGACTCGCAGACGGCGCTGAACATTTGCTCCATGCCGCCCGTTGTCCCCGTGTGCACGAACTGGGGCTTTATCGAGCCATCTGCACAAAAATCACCACAGATGACTGAAAAGGCATTACAAAAAGGCCTTACAAAAAGGCATGACCAAAAAGGCAGTTACCAAAAAGGCATTAGCCAAAAAAATCACCAAAAACATAATTATCAGAAAGGCATTATCAGAGGTAGCTACCAAAATTACATTACCAAAAAGGTAACAACCAAAAAGCATTACCAAAAGGTAATTACCAGAAAGGGGTTATGAGAAAGGCATTATCAAAAATGTAATTACCAAAAACATTAACAAAAAGGCTTTACCAAAAGGGCATCATGAAAAAGGTAATTACCAAGTCATTAGCAAAAGGCAACGATCAAAGAAGCATCACATAAAAGGTGCTACCAAAAGGCATTAGCAAAACGCTCACTACCAAGAAAGCATTGCAAAGAAGGCACCTTTGGAATGGGCAAATGAGCATAACCATGACCCAGAAAGCTGACCTTGCTAACTCAAGTTATGTGGTCAATTTAAACAAACACTGACAACTACCCAATCAATATTTTGCTACAGTGTCACATATATTTTTAATAAAGTAAAAAAACGCAACTGCACGAAACTGAAACCGAAACTGGACTGGGAGGAAGAAGAAATATAGAGGAGAGAGTTGGCGGAAGTCACGCGGCTGTACAACTTTTTTTAATTTCAATCAACGTATTTGCAGCATTTTAGAAGCCACGAAAATGGATATCACATTTCTTTTCAATGTTTAATATTGAGTGTGTGCCTTTGATGACCCACGACTTTGATTATATTTGGTGGTTGTGTCCAAAACCACAGAAAAAGGCAGGTGACCACGGAGAAGAGAGTGAGAGCGCAACAGTGGCTAGCTGGGCTCTCATATTGTCACGAATGACAAGTGATGAGGCGGCGTATGACTGAGTAAACTGAACGTTTAATGGGGTGAACTTGTCCCCAAAAATAAAAACAGAAAAGAAAGATAACAAGAGAGCGTCGCAGGCGTCGAAGGCGGCGAAGCAGCAAGATCGAACGCTGGGGCAAAAGCTGACTGCGGCTCGCCACCCGGAGCCCCTTATGTACTTGGCAACCTGCGCGCGCGGCAATATGTCATGTACAAATAAAAACCTTGGCAAGCAAAAATACCCTGTCAGTGCCACTTTGAAGAGCCTCTCATACATTTCATCCAGGCTGTCCCATGAACCGACTGTCCGTTCAAACATTGCCCTGGGCTCTTCATTTTTACGCTCGTACGAGAAAGAGTTGCAGCATTGGGGAAACCAATGGTTGCCCAAGGTCTCTCCAACATTGTTGGCACTACATTGCACCAACAACATTGTGGTGATGGGCAGATTCTGTGGGAAGACTATCGAGCCCTGCACGCCTGGCTTTGTCGACTTCTACAATTAAGTTCAACTGTCTGTCTTGTTTTCCCTCCCGGGGAAGGGGGGATCAAACATCACTGCGGCGTTGGTTGTTGGCTTGCATGTTGCCCTGCGACCATCGTCAACCCATAAGTGTTGCCCTCCTGTGCCCCCTCACAGAGTTTGGATGGTGTCAGGCCCTGCGGGGTTTTCTCTTCCCATTGGATTTTCCTGGGCCGTTTTGTTGGCAGCGGCTCTGATTTTTCTTTATTCCCGTTACCTATTGGCTTTTTATGAAATTTCATTTGATCCTAGGATCCTATTAATTTATTTTAGTTTTGTCTTTAGGTCTGCGGTGCCTTCAAGGCAGGAGCAGACTAGGGGACCCTTCTTTTTTGTCTTTTTATATTTCTCCAAACTCAAGATATGTCCATCTTGTTTCCCAGTGCATAATTTATGTACTAATAATAATTCAATAAAACAGCCTCACATGCACACTGGCATGTTCTTGCACTTGTTTCCGCTTTCCTGCTTTTTGTAAGGTGCCAACAACTGTGAACTACCCGTTTCCTATGCCACTTCTTTTTGTTGTAACTCTGACATACACCTCCCCATAACACAATGCCCCTGAACGAGGCCTTTAGACCGACAGTGAACTACTCAAAATAATGTGTTTTTTGTGTTTTACGTGCCTGGATTGGACACGTATGTCACAAAACCAACCTTCCCCGAAAGAAACAAAACTCTTAGTGCAATGCTCGTGAGACGAGGCTGTTTTGAGCCATTCCGAAACATCATTACATTTCAGGGTCAACCACCCGCAATGAACGCACGTTTCAGGAGCAGTTCAAACTCGAAACATGTCTCACAACATACAATATTGCACCATTATCTTTTTGTTCTTGGGGGCGGGGGCGGGGGCGGGGCGGGGGCCGGCGGCGGGGGGGGGCGGGGGGGGGGGGGAGGTAAGTACTTTGTAAATATGCTTCCTACTCCAAACATTAAAAAAAATAAGATTTTTTTTTATTTATTTGGATTAAACCCTTATTAATTCATTATTCATTCATTCGGTGCACCCTTAAAAAATTTTAAGTATTTTTTTAAGGCTGCTTTGAATGAATGAATAAATGAATGAAAAAATTAAATGATTAAATGAGTGAGTGAATGAATGACTGAATAATGAATGACTGAATAAAGAATGAACTGGAGCTTCAGCCACTTTCCGAGCCCTCAAGAGCCGCCTCACCCTGGCTGGGATGCAGGGGGAAGAGCTGGAACAGGTGGGACGTCTGGAGGAGGTCTGTGACCAGGGAGTGCAGGCAGGCCAGGTAGATCCGAAAGGACTTCCCCAGCTCCACCACGTCCGGCTGCGACAGCAGCTCCATGCTGAAACCGAGATGGAGTCAGAACTGGCAATCGTAAAAGAGTTAACAGTCTATGACACGGGTTCCCAAACTTTTTCTCCTCAAGAAACTTCAGTTGGCCAAGACTGATAGTCAAGGAGCCTCTCCTAGTCTTGGTGAGGATGAAATAAAGCAGTGCAACAGCCTACAAATGATGCAATAAAGCAGTAAAAAAGAATACAAATGATGCCATCAAGCTGTACAAAAGCCTGTAGATGGTGCCATAAAGCAGAGCAAAAGCCTACAGATGATGCAATAAAGGAGTATTAGAGCCTACAGATGATGCAATCAAGCAGTACAAAAGCCTGCAAATGATGCAATAGAGCAGTACAGAAGCTCAGGGTTTCCCCAGAGGTACCCTCATGGGTTTTTTCGAGCTCCAAAAGTTTTTTGACCGTTCCTTATATTTAAAACAAGGTTTATATGCACTATATTAGCAGGAGTGCGTCACTCACTAATACATAAAACTACAAGGATGTTTAAATAAATAACAGCAAAGTGATAGTATTTTACGAAAGAAACACTGCAGGCATTTGAAACTCCCCGCACAGGAAAGATGCTTTATTAAAGTAAGTGTTGACATTGTCCAATGCAAGAGTCAAAGAAAGAATAAAAACACTTAGGACAAGGACAGACAGCACAGTTCTTTCAACAGTTGGGACAAGGACAGACAGCACAGTTGAAAGAACTGTGCTGTCTGTCCTTGTCCCTAAGTGTTTTTATTCTTTCTTTGACTCTTGTATTTTCATCAACACGCTCTTTGATTTTTGTCCGATGGGTGGTTTGGCCTGCTTAATGGGAAGGGGAGCATATACGAATTGGCGGCACCTTAGCTGTTTGCGCTCTTGAGGAGCAGCGTGCAGTCATTGGGATTTTGGGATAAAAATCTTATACCTCGTGAAATTTTTTTAAAAACTGGAAACGACGACACAAGGTTTGCTGCGATTGACGGCGGTAGCTGCTGTGTTGTGAAAAGGCACGTTGAAGGAGATTTTTCTTCAGCCAGTAAGCTGTACAATGTTTCCTATGGGTTCTTTGCTTTTAGTGGATTCGATGTAGGAGACGTGTGTGAGGAAATGTGTGCTTTGGTGGGACGATTGTGCAAGATGTTGCACGAGGTGCTTCTTTCTTGGCTGAAAAGCTCTTACAGGTTGGGGGCGCCCGTGGCCGTGCCTGTGGCGGAAGGAGCGAAAGTATGTACACGAGCTGTTCTGTAGTGGTACACAGAGCACATGAGAATGGAAGCTGGGCAGTGGCACCGGGGAGGCGAAGGAGCGTGTCCGAACAGCACAACCGTGCGGGTATTTTGCGGAGGCAGCTACAGGAGAGGGGTGGGGGAGAGCGTTTTTCTTGTGCTCATGTGGGTTTTTTGGAACAGTGGCGACATACAGAAGGGAAAGGGGGGGGGGAGAGAGAGAGAGAGAGAGCCTTCAGGGTGTCTAGCAAATTATTAGCTTGAAATTCCCTGACCTTTCCAGGTTTTCCCTGACCATTTCAGGTGAAATTTCCTGACCACTGTAGAGGCGGTTAAATATATAAGACCATTACAACACAAGGCATTGAGCATTGAGCACTGTGAGGATCATTTTGCACGGGTTTAATCCAACCTGCAGGTTCTGAAATATTTGGGTTCGTCCAGTCCGGATTGAACGAGCACTTTCTTGCCGCCGACATCGTCAGTGAAGAGGCCACTTCCGGAAACACGATGAAAACACGACGATCAACCACACACGTCAATAACCGGATGGCAGCATGGCCACCAGATGCACACTTTCGGATACTTTCGGCTTAAGGTTTGAACTGGATTGGGGTCTGGCAGCCTTCCCATTTGTTACTAAATCTATATAAACTTGGAACGATGGATGTGAACGGTGTCTTTGTCCTTTACTAAATCTAGTAGCTCTAACTGGATCTAGCCTAGTGTTGTGCCCCCAACCAAGCCAATCCAATCCAAGGCTTGCACTGGATTTGTCGGCTGTTCCCTTTGCGTCGGGTAGCACACCCTGCATCGGGTGAGCAGAGCCTGCGCTCCGCTCTAAGCAGAATTTATTGCCTATATAAACTTGGAACGATGGATGTGAACGTCGTCTTTGTCCTTTACTAAATCTAGTAGCTCTAACTGGATCTAGCCTAGTGTCGTGCCCTCAATCCAAGCCCATCCAATCCAAGGCTCGAACTGGATTTGCCGGCTGTTCCCTTTGCATCAGGTAGCACACCCTACATCGGGTGAGCAGAGCCCGTGCTCCACTCTAAGCAGAATTTATTGCCTATTTTTCTGCCCCCAAGTCCTCAAGTCTTTGCTCAGGGCACTCGATGGCATTTCCGGCTCACTTTCCTTGACTGGGGTCGCTTTTCGACAATATCCCGACAATTCCCTGATTTTTCCCGGTAATTAAAATTGCCCTGACAATTTTCAGTTTTCCCAGTCGCTAGACACACTGGCCTTGCGTGTGTGAGGAACAATGGAGAGAGGGAGGGCAGTGCCTCTGCTGTAGAGTTGGGTTTTGCATTCATACGTGAGCATTTGTTGCCAGGAAGGGGCACTAACAGCTACTGCTTTAAAAGGCTACAACAGAATAGAGGTGCCTGAAATAGTGCGGAAGAACCTATAGGTGGGTTGACATGTTTAGAAATGGACAAACATCAATCGATGATCACTGATCAGCAACGATCCGGTCGTCCCAGCACATTCAAAACATTGGTGATCACAGCAATATTCCAATCCATCGCTCGAAGCATGTCACGTGCCTTCGCACCTCCGGCGTTGCTTCGTTGAACGATCCAGTTTAGCGCAGCACAGCTTCCAAGCTTTGGATTAGTCCTAAGGGCTCATAGCGTCCGTTGCAATCCATCGTAAGGTGAGACTGAGTACAGAACCAGGTGGAGAGAAAGACAAGAGGCGGACCACTGACCTCCTGAAGGCGTCCACAAAGTGAGCCTTCATGCAGTGGGCCATCTGGCTGCAGCGTCCCTGGAGGCACCCCATGCGGCTCCGGTGGAGCAGACCATCCTTGGGCGTGCCCAGCAGGCGCATGAGCAGGGAGTGCTCCGTCAGCATGCTCGACAGCTCCTGGGCAAGCTGCATATCCCGTGCGGGCAGAGACCAGCCAAGAGGAAACAAGGATGTCGGATAAGAACAAAGCTAAAGGAATGGACAAGAGTTCCGAATGCTAAACACAAACCGAACGTCTCCTTTGAGCTTTTGGTCAGATTGATCTAAAGATGTCTGGTAGTTTTTTTTGTTCGTTTTTTTTGTTTTGTTTTGTTTTGTCAGACCTAAATCTTTTCTCTAGAATAAATTGAATTCCCCCTGAAATGGAGCGCAACTCGAGCCCTCTAGGCGACTAGCGGCCACTGAAAAAAATTTGCCTGCTCCAGGAATCGATTTTAGGACCGCTCTAAAACTAGCGGAGCGTTCTCCCAACCGAGCTAACCAGGAGTTAGACGTACGTCGGTAGAGTAAACGAATGTAAGAGTTGCCACCAGTCTTATTCGTAAAGCCTGGTTCACACACTCACGAGTGCTTACAACCGGACAGGTAAAAACTGGATTTAAGATACTTGTGACTGCTTACATCCGTCTGAGAGCGGTCGTAAGCAGTTGCAAGAGGCTTAAAACCGGTTTCTAGCCCGTCTGGCCGTGGGGAGTGGCAAGTGTGTGAACCAGCCTTAAAGGCCAACCCATAGAATCGTCTTTTGCCGGGCAGAAAGCCAGTTTTCAGTTTCCCTCTTTCCATTTCCTCTTGCACTCTTCTCTCCTCTCTTCGCAAGAGCTGGTCTTTGAGCTACTCCACGCAGAGAGGGGGAATTTTTTTCTCTCGATTTCTAGCAGAAAGAAGGAATTGAGGGAAAAGCTGCTCGGGAGCATCGGAAGAAAATAATGCCCGAAGGAATTGAGCGAGAGTTTCCTCCTTTCTGACTGCTCGCCTGCCTTTAAGGCTGAGATCAGAGGTTTAAGTCAGTAACAGACCATAAACTGTTCGGGAGCCTCGGAAGAAAAACAAAATGCACGAAATGACGGCGTCCCACCTTGAGCAAGGATCTGGTGGAGACGGCGGAAACGTCTCGGAAGAGAGATGGAATGAGCCGGTGGTAGTCTTGGCTGGCTGCACCAGATGGCACCACCACCACGTGGTCTTTGGAAGACTTCGCTAGAAAGCAGCGGTGGCACGCGGGTGCTATCGCAAGTTCTGGGTTCATGGCACCCTGCATGCAAGGAATGACATTGCTTCGTTTGTAAGCAAAGAACCGCATTGTTCACAGATAGAAAATGCGACATGTCGACGATGCTACAATGCAGATGTACATCATGTAAATGACGTTACAGCATGACTGAGGATAAGAATAACAGATGATGTGATAGATTCCTATAAGAAATATGAGTAACAGAGGGCAAAACTTCTGCACCCCTAACGGTGCTATAAAAACCTATCGCAGTTTGAGTTAGTAAAACAACAAAGGTTTAACCACTACCTGATGCTCCTGTGGTGTCAAGCGTAGGTAGGCTGGCATCTGCGCTTTTACGAGCGTTTCTACAACATTATGCAAGTGCAACTGTAATTAAAGTACTGTGACCAGTTAAGAATACAGCAAAGCCCCAGTTAAATAAGCGTTCAATATACCTCCTTGCGCAAGGCCGCGTTCGGCAACACAACGATTGCAATATATACAGGAGAAATGAGAGATCTTACCTCGCTTTCCGCAGCATCTCGGATCGAAAATGAACAACGCTTGGAAGCCGGTAGAGCCTGGCTACGCAGAGTTCTTGTTGCACGAATGCCTTAGCAGAGCCAGTACGAACGTTGCACTTCAAGTCCATTTGTTGATGTTCGCTGGCATACACAGGGTGGCACGGTTTTTCGGGATGGTCTGCGGCTCTTTCGCCCTTTCGGAAAAAGAGTTTACGCAACGCGCACTCAAACGACGATCCTGCCAATCCCTGGGCTCAATCGAGAAACGAGCAACAAAACGAGTACCGCGCAGGGCTGCACGGTACTTCTCGTACAGTGCAGTGGAGAAGCCTAAAGACAGTCATCTGAGAAGCTTCCATTGCTTCCATGGTGAGCAGTTTGCTTGCCGAAGTGCGCGACTCCAGACGCACGGGCAAGTAGAAGCGACGCCCGCGAGGTTAGCGTGAATGCGGACTGAGTTAGCGAAGACGGAATTTTGGACCGTTTTACTTTCTTGCTGTTGCTGCGGGAGCAGCATCACAACAAGGGCAACGGGAGCAAACCATGAGCAAACCCTCCATTGCGTGCAGCATCGCAGCATCGTCATCAATATGGGTGGATCTATTGATGGTGTATAGTGTGGTAAGTCGCGCCACCTAGCTTGTAACGTTTGCACGCAACTCTAAACATTCTTTTGTTGTGTGTCTGTCTTCCTGGCTCCCCCTTTTCTCTTCACCCCAAAATAAACAAACATTAAATGCCTGTATCTATCAATCGTCTAATCTCTGCTCCACTGTTTCATTCTTACCTGGGCAGTGGCGGATACAAAAAGAGGGGGGGGGGGGGGGGGGCTCAAACGAAGTCGACTCCCCCTCTCCCCTTCTCGGAGGGCAATTCGACATGGGTGCGGACCCGCCGGTGCACAAGAAAGAATGGGAGAATAGTATCCTTACAAATTTTCCGCCCCCCCCCCCCAAAAAAAAACAAAAAAAAAACGGAGTTTTGGATTGGTCTTCTCTACCTGGGCATACTACACACAGACAGTGTGCTACGACCGTCACATGTGTTAGTTCTCATTACTAGTCTTGTGCGAATAGTGGATTTTGAGTTCGAAGCGAATTCGAAGCGAATAGTAGTTTTAGCCGAATATTTTCGATTCGAATATCGAATAGTTTTCTCATGCCTTTCGCTACCATTGCATAATGCTTCGACCCAGCTAAACTTGTGAAGGTTGTTCCATTTGTCCATTTATAAGCTAAGCTTAATCTATCTATATTTATGAACTGTGACCTCAGAAGGTCTGATGTCTTGGGATGGCAAGTAAACGACAGATTTGACTTAAAATTGAATGGCCAACTATAAACTAAACTAGGCGATGCCTAGTTTAGTTTTGCGGTAAAAAAGACCCTGTAATTTTTTAGTGAATTTACAAATCTTGCTATATAAAATATTCTTTCTTTAGTCTTGAGTTAAATAAGAATGAATCGCTCGTGATTAACGCAGGTTACAAGGGCATCTCTGCCTAACATAGTCTACTCTTGCATAACAGTCAGCTTAATTTTGCAACTTTTACTAGAAGGTAGAAGTTACAAAAATTCCATTTATTTTCAAATACAGCCGAAACGCGTGCGCCATCCCGCTTCGAATGTATGATTTTGTTCCAAGCACGCAATTGCAATATTCATACTTTTCCAGGTGCTTATCGCGGCGGGTTACCCCGTTAAGTGCGCTTCTTACAGAGCACGGATGTTATGCAGAGAAGCAACACCCGCGGAGCTCGCTTCCGCGGGTATTGCTTCTCCGCAGTGCACCGGTGCTCGGTAAGGAGCGCACTCAACAAGGCTAACCCGCTGCAATCAACACTTCGAAAAACGCGAATAGTGCAATTCTCCTCGAAGCGAATATCAAATAGTGTATTATTCGAAACTACTATTCGAAACTTCGAATATTCCCACAACCCTAGCTACTCATTACACTCCTGTTCAGTGCCCCGGTTCTCAGCACACACAACAAAAAAGCCTCCTTCACTTTTTTTTCATTTCTAATTAATTTAAAATTTTCAACCCCCCCCCCCTCTTTTTTTTGGAGGTTTATGAATGTCTTGACTTTCAATGGAAGTGCGGCACACCCCAAATGTGGTCTATGTCTAGACTATGTGGCCTAGACGCTGTGAACGTATCTATGGCTCGAATGGGTGGATGGATGACAACGGCTGTATCCTTTGTAATGGGTGGTAGCTGCCTCGTTTGATGATTGTCTATCATTTGTGCCCCCAATTGCAGGGACCCAACGAAAACGCCTGCAGTATGCTTTAAATAAAATGAGAAAAAATATAATAAACACTTAAAATTGCACAAGAAAAATGTGTCTTGGTCTGAAATGGCAAACGACGCGGCTGAAACGCTGGTCGCCCGTATGAGTGACTCCAAGTCTTTACATAATGAGCTGCGAGGACATTAAGCGCCAGAAAGTAATTTCAGCGATGTGTGAAACCCAAAACGTTTCGGTGGTGCAGTGTCTGGAAGCTTCATCGTTCCGCTCTTGGTTGAATCCATTGAATCACTAAACAAACAAGTTCAAATGAAGCGCCAAATAAATCAGGCAATTGGATTGGCTTGGATCGTTCTACGTTCTAGAATTAAGCCGAACAATTTTGCAGCAATTATCAAGTTATAGTTTTATTAATAATAATGTTCCATAAACTTCGCAATAAGATATTATTATATAACGTATTTGTTGTTGATATAATATTTATCGGTTTTACAAGGGTTGTTTTGTTATCACTTCTACGCTACTTTTAGCGCAGAATCGCAGTTCCCCGAGCAACTTTGTTGTGTAACGTGTGCCGGTGGACGCGGTGGTTGTGTTGGTGGCGGGGGCATATTTTGATCAGAGATTATATCTTTGTATTGACTCCCTAAATTCTCTAAAAGAAGCCCTCCAAGACCAAAGAGATGGGTAAGCCAACTCTACAAGTTCTCGCGTTTCAATCTGTCAAGAATTTATGTTCGTTATTCGAAGGTGATCGGCCTATCTCCGAGCTTATCCCCACTTCCTTGCTAGTCGACATTTTCACTATTTTTAAGTATGTGCTTCGTTGGAACTATCACTATGTAGGGCAGAGGAGGATAAAAGCGCGCCAGACATATTAGGGAGATACGCTGACTTGCGAGGAAACTGAGGGCACGACTAAGGCTATAATTAGAGCCACCATGATTATAACAAAACGTACCTCCAGTCGGAGAGGCTCACCGTGCGAGTCGGATTTCTTTTATTATAGTAAACAGCATGTATCATGCAGTATACGAGGCAAAGTATCGTTTCATATCGTGCCCCACACAATTCTTAGGCCGCAGAGTCAACGTGAAAAATTGTCGCAGACTTCGTGGGCTGAAATGTCCTTTGAAGGTGTATGTTTGTGCTTTGCTCAATCCCATGAAACTTTCAAAGCGCACATTGGATCTTTAGGAGACCAGGGCCGGTTTTCGTCCGTTCGATTGACGTTTAATCGCGAGTTCATATGCCGATTGACAAACGTTCAGGGGTACTCCTTAAAGTGCCCCGATGACTAATTCCACCTATGGGCCTGCACAACAATGCTACGGCCAACGTTTTGCCTCAAACTTTTTATTATGGAAGTCTTCATTCAGCACTACGAATAGATCATTCGACTGTACCATGCATGATGGCGTGTTACACCCCGTTCTGTTTTGCTCTGTTGCAGCATGTTCATTCCTGGAGGACGGAAATTCGTCTCTTGTGATTCGCTCATTCGATATAAAGCGATATTCAGATGTTTGAAACTCACCATGCCCTGCAGCGACTATACTCTTCTTCAGCATGCTGTGTTCCTCACTGTCCCATTCAAGTTTTCAACAATTTTTTTGCAGCTGTGTCATCTGGGACATCTGGAATGCTGGCAACATGCCTGTTCATGCTCCTGTTTGCAACCATGCAAATCTACAAGAGCCAGCTAACGTCCAGCCAACCGATGACCATCGTGGGTGGATTCCTGGGATCTGTGCTGTTCATTCTGATCCTGACCGTATCCTTTGTTGCCGTCTATCAGTTCTCTCTAGTCCAGGCTTTTAGTGTTTCGACAGTATGTAACACAAGCAAAGGGGGCACATCCTTCATAAGGACACTGAAGTGATCTTCAAGGTTCATGGATGTAACATGGTTGTAACCATGTGAGCTTCAAAAATCTATCTGATTGTTGGTGTTTGAAAAAATGGAGATCAGAGCATGTCATACTTCTTGCTTGCTAGAAGAATGTTAAGAACATGTCAGCTGTCCAGGGAAGAAGGACGGAGTTAGCGTTGCTGTCTGCTGCCCATGTATCCCTTGTCAATAGGGGCACACGGAAGAGAAGGATCTTAGCCTCCCAGAGTGACACAAGATCAGCTGTTCTATGGTTCATGTCCCCCTGTGGAACACAGCCGATTTCAGATTTGAACGAGTTCTCCTTTGATTTAGTAACTGATACCGCAGATGGGGACAAACTAGAATGAGAAGTTCCTTCTGCAGAATGCACACCATGTGTTTTTGGAGACTGCATGGCACGAAGTGGTTTTGACAGCTGCCATGCACGACTCAGACTGAGACGAAATGTATAATTTCTATTGTTTTTTGTGAGCCATAAAAGTCTAACCGAAAACCATTAATGTTGAGGTATACTGTACTGTCTCAATACTTATTGACCCTTTCAAATGCCACGTACACAAACGTGGGCATCTAAAACCCTTGGTTTTTTTTTGCTTTTTCAGGAATATATTGCATATCGAGTTATATTAACAATTCTAGCACAATTCTATACTTTATGTCAGGCAACCAAAGTTTGTGAAAATTTTCTTCACAACAAAGCGTGTCAAGAACATTTTTTTCAGCATAAATGGCAAGACGGTATTCGAAAGGGTTAAAATATCATAAATGAACCCTCGCGAGAGTGGTCGACAGCTGTCCTCCTTAACCCATATTAAGGCCATTTCCAACTTCGAGACACACTTCTTTGGGAGGAATTTCCAGACAAAACTGATTCCTGAAGGTAATGCAGAGTTTTCTCTTATTTCTTTAAGGCTTCGTTTTTATTTTGTATCTATCCAGTCAGAGTCTGCCTGACTTAGATTGCATTGCTTTGTTGAAGTTTACTTTGTTTGAGCACGACTACCAAGGTTTCTTTACGAAGTAACAATGTTCTCCAAGACTAGTCCAAAAAGCTTGGCTCTGATGAGCAAGCTTTGGCACTCTGCAATGTTTATTGCAAATGTGCTTGCACTTTGTTCTTGTCAAAGTACTCGGTTACATATTTCTAAACAATAGTGGGATGCCGGCCGATATTGTTTGAAGAACACGCCTAACTGCTTTCGTTTTATTTATATTTTTGATCAGTGGTGATTGCAATGGTGATAGCCATGGCAGCTTCAGGCATGGTGCATCGTGTCTGCATTACAACTTGGTGAGCAGTCTTTTGAGTGGCATCTCTTTTCTGTAGGTATTCGAGTGGCACTCGTCACTACACGTACCGGTCATGCTGCTAGTTGAAGCGATAACGGTTATCACTTGCCGTCTTCCATAGTTGTACACGACAGCCGCTCTTGAAGAATGCATGGACGGTGTAACACGGCAATAATGAGGATTCGTCTCGTAGTTAAAACATCCGTGCATGAACAAGCTTGCCCAGCTTTCTTCAGCGTCCCCTTAAATCAAGAATGCACCAAAAACACTTGTGGGACTAACACTACAGGACCGTTTGTTAATCCTTTTGGGAATCGAGCGATATTTCAGAACTGAGCAGATTACTTTCTCATGTCACGAGATTATCATGTCCAATGACCTTCACTGTTATAGTCACCAAGAGGATTAGAATGGCGGGAAGGGGTTTCAGTTGACCCACCTTTAGCGCGAGCTACCTACCTTCGATAGTGCTTCGGCATCTCCCGACCATCAGGTGCGCACACGCCACCAAAGCATGGTGGAAGGCAAGTGCGTGCAGGAGACCAGGCGTTCGAAAGAGATGCCCCGCCATTCCCATCTTCTCAGTAACCATAGTTCTGAACAGTGATAGTGAAGTATACTGTCTTTTTCTTCTTTCAGTCTCATCTTTTCCATTGTGGCACTGTACTATGTCTCGAGGATATCCATCAAGGTCCACGGGTCTGGAGCGGGCGCCGCCATGGCCGTCCCGGTCACCAAGGGAAAGAAGGGGAAATAGATCGACGACTCATCTTAATTGCTTTCTCATCTTGCTTCGAATAAATACCTCACGAGAGGTGTCGGCGCCTGTTCCAAGTTGAATGATGTCGTCTTGCTGCGAACATTATTGAACCCACCGAGTAATCCTAGGTTGGTGCGGGTTAAATGTTAAACCTCGCGAGTCGACTCCGCTTTAATTTCTTTTATTTTGTAAGGTGCAAGTTTGTCTAAGACAAAATAGTTATTTGGTATGTGTTAAAAAAAATTAAATAAAATTTAATGAAGGGATAATTGACTATTTTTTTTAGTTGGGAATCGCGAGGCTTTGTAATGACTCGCCGATATTTGTACCACCACATTCTCTGCTTGCCGCAAAAAGGCGTGAAGTGGCGAGGACAGACTGTCGTGCTCTGTGAAATTGCAACACAGATATTGCGCTAAGTTGTTTTCTTTTGGTTTTTTTTCTGAGGGGGAAGGGGGAAGAGAGTATGTTTTGTTACACAGGTGTCCAATTCGGGTAGTTAACAACATTTTCTGGGGTGTGGTGCTCCTTTTACCATAAGGCAACATTAATCTATCATATCAGACCTCCTGTGTGATGCTTGTCAGAACCTGGCACCAGAAGAGTGTCTGTCGAGGCTTCTAGCGCATTAAAACAAAATCTGCAAGACACCGAGAAAGGTGCACGAGCTGGTAAAAATCAGAAAATGTCGCTGACCTCACCCAAAGCACTTTTCATCGACGAAAAGCGGACGGGCGGCAAACGACAAATCTCCTGCCATTTTGTCTCGACAGACTCCAAAGTAGAGGCTGCCCGAAGCACGAGAGTTACTTGCACCGCAAGTCGGGTTTATCTTTTCCTCCATCCATGTAAAAGGGGTTTGCGGACTCCTCCTTTCCGTTGCTGAACGTGCACACGGCTAAGCAAACCGAGTTTTCACACATGGCACCCTACTGATGCGTGTACAGCGTCCTCAAATGTGGCCTTTAGATTTCTGCCCGACGACATCGTAAAAGTTCTGTGAAGTTGCCTACTGTGACCCTGACAGCTGCAGACACCCGAATGAAGGTCTCCCTCCAGTTTGACAGTCCATGGAAGCTTTTGTAGCCGGGAGTTGGAACACCGTGACAATGCCGACGCTTCGTGCTCGCTCATACGTTTTGCCGGAGCTTCTACGACCAACCGCACGGGACCGCGACGCCTAACGGCATGACGGGCCAGCCCCCATGACACCATTTCTTGCCACTTCGGAACCACTTCTGACACATGGGCACTAAACACTAATCCACACCATTGAACCTAACACTCAAGGCCAACAGCTTAGACAAATGTTACGCAGAACTGGAAAACAAAACTGTTTATTTTAATAGAAACAGAAAAATAACCCGTTACAGCCCTATAAAGGTCGGGAAACCAGCCACGACGGTAAAAAGTGCCTGTAAACTTGCTTAAAATATGCGCCGACTCAAAAGACGGCCAACAAAAGCCATGACACAACAATCAGACAGAAGAACCAGAAGCATTAGTTGTGTTAAGACAATTGAACCAATCTCTAAACAAACCTTTTTATCCCGAGATGTTAACAAGAGCGAGCTGGCATGCAAAATGCTGCCATACGTCGCTTGCATGTCCGTATACATGATATGTCACTTGAACAAGAAGCACCAATCTCTGCGACACAATCTCGAAATTTAACAGCTTACGCTTCGACGTCGGAGCAAAACTCGCACAATACGCACACAGACAAAAGCAGAAAAAACACGGTCAGTTTCGAGCTGCGCGCAGCCAGCCGCGCTTAGCACAGGCTATTTTACGTGCTTTGCTTGGTCAGTACCACTATCTTCAGTTGCGAGACTAGAAGAGCTTCGACCATCAATAATACCCTTGGGTTAAAACCGCCACAAACATCCGGGGAGGGGAAGAGTTGGGAGTCCATTTGACACTTGAAAGAAAGCTACGATGACATCCTAATTTGTTTTCTTGTCTTCTGTACTGGCCTCTTGTTGATGCTGGGTGGTGGTGTCAGCAGGGCCATCAGATGCCTGGTGTGAAGACATGACAGTTAGTTTAATCTCACAAATAAAAACAAAAAAACTTTTTTTTTAGTGTGCCTGTAATCACATATGCTGATGTCATCTCATGACAAGCACATGCAGCAGACAAGTGCAGAGCTCACGCCTACTAATAGTACAATCGAAATGGATCCGACATGAATGGGACCAACACCATTTGCAAGCATGTGGTTTGAGTGGCGAGAGACGGTAACCCAATTTCGCGCTATCGTGAAGGCGGTTACGCCATAAAATGCAATAGACCCCTGAAAAGAAAAAAAAAGCGCCATCTGTTGTACGGAACGGCAACCAGCACCAGCCGCAGGGTGCGTCGTTGCATAAGCTGCATGGGCCAAAGACGCTAGTCTGACTGCATCAGTTCCACGGACCACGCTGCCGACGTACTGCTGCATACCCCTCTGTAAGCAGAATGGGTACGTATTCGTAAATGTACTCGTTATCGGTTGACAGGCATCGGTCGGGTGGGGATATTCAGCGGCGTAGCTGCGCAGACGTTCGCTTGCTCAAGTGCAGGAACTGAACGCGAGCTGTTCCCACCCAATGCTCTTTGGGCCTTTAAGTCCGGTGTTTTTAATCTCACTTTGTAGCGTTTGGAGGAAGAGTTCTTAAGTTTTAACCCAAATCAAAGCGTCAAATACAAATGTAATGTTGCTCGTGGTACCGCTGGTGGACATGACAGCTTCGCAAGCGCGTAGCTTCACGTATGCGGGAGCTCGCAGTGCTTCCAGCTTGTGCGTGTAAACTATCTGTTAAGTACGCACAAAGCCATACAACCTCCCGCTTTAACCTGCCTGTAGCGCTCACACACCTGTGCAGCGCATGCTTTATGCAAAGCAACATGCGCACGCTTGCAGCTTCTGCTTCACTACAAACCCGCTGCTCTACGACTACAGGGCGTTTCAAAATGGCCCGGAAAAATCAGGAACTCGACATATCAAGTAGAAACTTACTTCAAATATGTCTTTTACTGGTGGAGTTTGGCATTAATATTTTAAGTCTTAATTCCAAATCCAAAAATAAAAAATAAAATACCAAATTGCCAAAAAAAAGACATTTTTTTTGTAATTAGAATAGAGACTTGAATTTTTCTTGTGTAAATGGGAAAGTAAAATTCTATTGGAGGAAAGTTTCAACTTGATACGCTCAGTTGCTGATTTTTGACAGGCCATTATTAGCTTGCAACTTGTTTTGAGACACTCAAAAATAAGTGGCTCACGTATCAAGTTGCAACTTGCCTCGAATACGTATTTTACTAGTCCCATTGACACATAAAATTTCAAGTCTACATCAAGAGAAAAAAAAACTCCCATTTAAAAGCATTGGTTTTTTTATTTGAGATTGGGGCCTGAAATTTTAATGAGTAAATCCAACCATTAAATATGTATTCAAGGTAAGTTTCACTTCATAAATGAAGTCCCTGATTTTTGCAAGTGATTTTAGAGTCTAAACTCTATTTTCAAACACCCTGTAAAGCAATGTATGGTTTTATTTGCTTTCTGTAATACTTATTGTACACTATCTTTGTCGTACATGAAACCCATGATGGCCGTGCACTAACAATGGCTCAAATGGGCAGACTTGGACGTAGTTCAACTACTCTACTCAAACTACTGTAGTTTAGCTACTTTTTCCGAGTAACTCGGTAACTTTCAATTACAACTTTATTTGGGTAATTAGTAGTTTTAACTTAACTACATTTTTAGGTAACTTCTACTCAAATTACAAACTACTTTCAGAAATCTAGTGCTAATTTTGCTCACCACAAAGGTTTGAGCGCAGAAATAAATAAGACGCTGGCAGATGAAGTGACATTTCCGAGCAAGGGGCCCCTCACATTCCGTTCCCACAAGCGTCCTTGGGCCAAGGTGGCGACTGATTAGCCCAAACATAACACCGGCGTGCACGAACGCAGGCAGAGATGCTGAACAAGCCTTGGTCGGGTATTGACCTAATCCGGTAAACTTGGATTGAGCACGTTGGTAATAGATTCAAAGATATACGAAAGAGTCAGACAAAAAGGACGGACAGGACAAACATCTTCCGAAAGATGTTTGTCCTGTCCGTCCTTTTGTCTGACTCTTCGTATATTTTTTAATCGGTAATACACGCAGGCGCCGCACCTCCGGCTGCAACCGTGAAAGACGAGGACACTCCGAGGGTTGTTGTTTTCATGTCTGCCTTTAGTGAGTTCTTCCTCAGGCGGTTTGGGGGCTCTACGGGTATGCGCCACTGGAATGACCTCGCAGCTGGGTGCCTGTTCTCATAGTCGCCTCGTCGTCAGCGCATACTCCCTTGCAAAGCCGGACTTTCCCGCCCACAAACGCAGACACGGATAATCCGTTCATGGGAGCACCTTCCCGCTTCAAGCTACAACTGTACGAGCAACGATGCTTGTTCACGTAATCCCTCGCGTCCCTCCGATACCGTAGAGGCCGGCCAAGATTGCGAGTCACCCTTGGGGAATCCTTTCGTTGTGCTCTTCGTTTCATTTTTTGTTAAACCAACAATCTTTTTTTCTTCAGTAGCGTAGCACTAGCACTGCAACGAGACGCGCAGTCGTCCGGATGATCTCATCGTCGTGGCGCGAGACTTGATCCCTCAACGGTCAGGTGTACTCGCACAGCGCACTCTCCGAATGTCGTGGGAATAAAGTAAGGCCAGTCATAACAATCTCAACTTGTCGACAAAAAAAGAAAAAAAAAGGAGAGTTTGTTATAAAAGACCCTCAAGCCGAGGCGAACCTCAGATGTTTCGTCATGGACACCGAAGATGCCGACACTCGCTTTCCCGACCCTGCACAGCCTGTTTCTCAAATTAACGCTGCCGTTCCCCCCAGCGCGTCGGTGGAACTTTTTTTATCTTGGCTGGGGACGTCTTTTTAGCTTGGCTGGGAACGTCTTTGGGAGGAAAAGGGGAAAACTCTCCGATAAGGACTTTAAAAGTCAATTGCTTCTGCGAGCGATTAAACTATTTTTGAGAAAACGCAAGCCATAAAATGACTGCATTTATTTTAGGCTTGCGCGGGTTTTCACGGATCAAAACTGCTGTTCATTTTGCTACCACAAAAATACAAAAAGTAACTTCGAAAGTAACTTCAAAGTAACTCGCTACTTTTTACAGTAGTTAGTAGTTTACTCAATTACTATTACGAATGCGTAATTTCTACTCTACTCCAATTACTTTTGGTGTCAATACTCAGTAACTTAACTTAACTACCTTTTTTGAGTAATTTGTACATGTCTGCAAATGGGTCTATGTATTTGAACACGAAGAAGCAATGTGCAGAGTCAAAATGTGGGAAGGGTGCAGGGAACGAATTTCTCATCAAAAGCTGTGTAATCCCACTCAAATTGCCCAGCTCAGCCACAGTGGTACTTGCATTACAATAACACCTTATTATGTATTTGTACATTTCATTCCATAGGTTCCCAAAAAACACTGAAAACTACAAAAAATGGATAGCCGCCCCTCAACGAGGAAGTTGCAGCAGCTTCTGTCGAAGGAGCGCTCCGACTCGATCGGCTCTTGTAGAAGCAATGTACTTCGTCATCTTTAACGGCTGGGAGTTGGGAAATGTCGTTTACCCAACCCGTGATAGGGAAAACGCTACCTGCAGCCATACAGAGGCGAAGGGATAGAGGAAACGCAAGAACGCCACAGTGGAAATAACAGTACTGGCCGCAACGGAGTTCTTCATCATGGCTTCGGCAGCCCAATGTTGTTGGACGCGTTAAGCGGATTTTCGCTGTTGCCAGATTTTTTAGAGCGCAGCTCTTAGGGGCTCGTTCCCGTGTCTTGTGGCATAGGCGTAACAGCGCTAAATTTAGCGGGAGAATTGACGTCACGTGACCTCAACGTGAGCCCTATGGTTTGAAGACCGGTGGCTTCGCTGCGTTTTCATAGAAGTTAAGCCTTTTCTTTTTTTACTTTTTCCTCAGGTAATTTCGCTTTTTGCGAATTTTATAAGAAAGAAATGCACCACCTGTGGCCAACGCTGTACAAAATCGGAACGCGATAGGTTAAGAAACCGATTTTTGCGGTCGATTTAAAGAGCCTGGCCGCTATTTGAGACACGCGGTATATTTCAGCGCATAGCGATGACCGTGAAATCTGACCGAAAAAGAAAAGGAAAAACTCGCCAGTTTTGTTGAGTCCTGTCGGGCGTCCCCTGCTGCGTCCAAGCGGATTTCTTTCTTCTCCCAGGGGTTCCAGAATTTAAGGACGATGGGTTGAATGAATCGGTACCAGATGTAGAGCAGCACAGGCGCGATAATGCAGGGTATGCAAACCATCTTGGCGATGAACTGTGAAACGATTGCTAGGAAGAGAAAATACGACCACTGAAACTGCAGTGGCGACAACACGGAGGGCTCTCCATTTAATTCAGCTTTGTATTAGTGCGTTCATATTGTCCATTATCAAAGTACTGCCAAAAGACTGTGTGATATCCTACTAATTTACCTGAACCACGATTTCGTCAAAATGAAGGCAATCCCTACGTTCTCGAAGCTTCCGTGCTTCGGGCCTTTCTGCGGTCGCCAGGACTACAAACAGGCAGACAGAAGCGATGGGAGTGCTTACGTGACGAGTCAGATGTCGGACGTATCCTTTTTCAAACCCAAATGGGGAGTGTATAGAGAAACCTGGTCCCAAATTCACGCAACCTCCCTACTTCGATTCACCTCGCATGAGAATCCGTCGCCATGTTGCGCTATACTGTAGCCTATAGAGGTATTAGTCACAATGTTATATTGGTCGCTGAATGGTGGCTGCCATGTTGGAACACCAGAAAGTTGCCACAAATTTTACGTCGACCTTTGGTGTATAAAATTAAACTAAACTTAATAGCTAATTAATTAAATACAAATCAACCCAAATAAATTAATCAGACCATCTTATAGAACATAGCTTTGTAAATTTATGAACTGATCAAACTATTTGTGTTTGTTTGGTTTTGTTTCGGTTTCATTTTTCTTAGGAAAATAACGCATCTTCAGGTTTGAACAACGGTACACGGGCTAGATCAACAGCTGTTCATAGTTCATTACAAAATAATAAACCGGGCATTCTCACAATACTTGGTCAAACACACTGCGGGCGTTTCCACCAGTCACATAAGTGCTTGGAAATCACCAGCATAAGATTTTAAACCAACTGTTCTCGGCGTTCAACGCAACTTCTCGTATTTCCTCACTGGCTTCCCACTGAGGCACAACTCAGCTCTCTTATCATTCCGATGGCGCGTCAACGAAGCAACTTCGTCGTCAACATCCGTTGAATAGACGTCCAAATCTTCTAACTCCGTCAGCCCAATTTCCGATCGCCTATCGGTCAAGACCGCCTGTAGCACGGTCGTCACAAACCAGTATACAAACACCACCAGCGCTACCACCACCACCACCACAATTATGGTGACCAGGACGCCACGCTCGATTTTGTAAAACCCGTCCGAATTAGCCCCGAATTTAAGATTTCTGATCTTCGCCTTCCGCTTGTCGTCCAAGCCAGGTACGACGAGGTCCTCGATGCTCTTCAGCAACGTCACTTCCAGAGAATCACGGAATGCAGACCTCAGCTTGGGATTCGGCACTGCGTAGATTTCCTTAGAGATGTTCTGGTAGAGGCTGAGTAGGACTGAAGGCAACCGGCTGTCCTGGACCGCGATTTGAGTACCGTTTATCTTGAGGGTTCCGGCTTGGTCACCCTTGCTCATGGGTAGCACGACCATCTTGTTCTGCAGGTCCAGGAGAGGTGTTGGCCTATCACGTGGCGATCCGTAGATTGCGGGTTCAACGTGGAAGGCTAGGACCACCAGCAGAACAGCTGGAGTCTTCATGGTCGCGACCCATCAAGCTCGATCCCCTCCTCTTCTTTTATTTCGGTTAATTTTCAAGACCTGATTAAACTTTCAAGACCTGATGAAACTTCAAAAACACGTTCATGTCTTGTGGTCGTGTCAGCTCGGAGTGAAGCGAGAGCTCCAGCTGCCAAACCCAGGGTATGCCCAGGGATCCTGGGTTCAATATATTGGTTCAATTCCCACCATGCCAATTTCGATCTGGATATTAATTCACTGGACACCATATTTGAGAACGTGATTTGGAGCGCACGCTCAAAACGAGCTCTGATTAATAGGCTTCTAAGACCGGCAATCTTGATGGTGTAGAATGTAGGTTGTAAAATAACTGTGTAAGCTCAACATCAGCACGCGCTCAGTATTCGCGCCTTTCCAGAGCCTTTTTTTTTTTTTTCAGCGCTTTCAAAGGTGCAGAGTCACATCGAATTACGGTGGAAGAAATACCTTTAGGTGATGACTCTCTTTCTCACGCGGCGACCACATTATGTTCGGCGCGCGAGCGCGCTTCACGCGCACGGGGATAGATGGCGCCCAAGTTTAGAGGGGCTTGTGAAGAGGAAATTATGCATTCTTTACTCGGTCCCTGTGTACTGTGTAGTGAAATGATGGATTTATGTTGGCGCACTGGCACTGATTGCCTTTTCCCCGTACGGTTCCTGTTTTTTTTTTTTTTTTAACGAGAACATTCCGATGATGACTTAGCGTGACAAAAACACTCGTATAAATATAAAACTTCCCGGCATAATCTACTGGGCTTTCAATAATTTAGAGTAATTTAGAGCATTGTTTAGAGTAAACAGCTGGGTCGTGCTCTCATGTTTTGTCAAACAGCATGTTTGGTAACAGTTCCGTAAATTGTTTACACACATTGCGTGGCTTTATTGGAGGTCGGGTGACATTTTCCACCCTGCTCCTGCCTTCTTATTGAAAAAAAAAATTCTAATAATGTTACATAGTGGGGCCAAAATATATCTTTACATGCGCATAAAGGTTATAGCATTACAAATGGTTTATACATACAATGTCAACTTGTACTGTGGAACATATAAACCTTGTGAGCAAAAAAAAAATGTATATTTATGATGACATATAGTGACTGAAATGATGACACAGTATGATGACATACCGACTGACATGAGGACACAGTGACTGAAACTCAAACAATAGTAGCGGTTATAGGACATAAGTCACTTTTCATCTGTAAAAAAAATACCTGACAAATATTTTTGCTTTAAAATGTACACAAAAGCTCAATTCACTGCATACTACCAAAGAACACCACCATGTTCATACTCATGGTAATATGCTGACACTGTTGTCGCATTAGCATGCTGAAGTCAACTGGGCATTGTTTCTTCATTGTGTTCAGCGCATGGAAACGTTATTGTGCATGTGTCAAGAACACTGTCGATTGTTTCCCAGTAGACAGTCTGGTGGTTTTTATTTTCCACGGAGAACTGTTCCGATTTCTTCAGTAGCTGGAAAAGGTTCTTGTTGAGGTGTATAAGGCCTCCTATGTTCTTCACCTTTGTGCTGCTTCAGTGGAAGTTTTTTTCTCGATGCTGAAAGCGGATAGGCATGCAGGGCAGCGTGTAGCTTTTTTTCATTTTCACACTCAAAATCCCAGTTACATAATATAGTATGCAGTCCACAGCCTTGGTTTCTCCGGCCTTTTCTGTCCAGACATCTTCGCATTCCCAGTCTTCGACAGAAATTAGACTGTAAAGCTTGGTCTTCACTTGGTCAACGAGATGAGGAGACTATACTCCGTGTCACTAGTTGCGTGCAGTACAGGTGACAGGCAACGCCAGGCGAGGGGAGAAAGGGAAAGCACTAGGAGGGCTGGGGAGGAAGAGAGAAACCTCCTCTCCTCTCTAACGTTTCTAGTGCTCTTCCTTTCTTCCCTCGCCCTCCATCGCCCTGCTCTCCCGTCCCGCCTTCCTAGTGCTCGCCCTTTCTCTCTTCGCCTGGCGTTGCCTTCGTCTGCACTGCACACAACTAGTGACACGGAGTATAGTAACTTGCGATCGGCCCTCGGGATAGCACGACGCCACTGCTCCAGGCGAGCGTCATTCGATGGAGCTTTCAACAAGGACACTCGCTCTGCACGGTTCCGGTACCCCGAATAGCAGTTGGGAACGAAGCACGTCTTTCCCACCCTTATAGCATAACTTGCTATAAGCAAGTTATGCCTATAGCATAACTTGCACGATGGTGGCACCATTGATCGACACAGCACCAAAGCAAAACATGAGGCCAGCCACTGGCCGCACACCACCACCACACCGCGAAAAAGGCGAGCAAGCTACGCCCCCGAAACCATGGCCGCCGAGTTTCAAAAGTAGCGCAAGGTGCGTCGATGCACGAGGCACGTGCAACGTGCAGCCCTTGAGAAGATCATGGCGGCACAGCGCAGCACTGAGCTGGATTTCAGACGCCATGAATTTCCCAGAATTGGCGCGCGGCACGTGCCTCGAGCATGTATACAACAATGATAGGCGCCACTTTTCCCAGGATAGAGGGTGCTCACTAGTGATGCAAAACTATCGATAAATCGACTATCGATACTATCGATAGTTTTGGAAAAACTATCGATAGTATCGTAGAACTATCGATAGTCGACTATCGATAGTACTATCGATAGTTTTTCGATAGTCGACTATCGATAGTACTATCGATAGTTTTTCGATAGTCGACTATCGATAGTACTATCGATAGTTTTTCAATAGTCGACTATCGATAGCACTATCGATAGTTTTTCGATAGTCGGCTATCGATAGTTTACCGATAGTCGACTCTCGATAGTACTATCGATAGTTTTTCGATAGTCGACTATCGATAGTTTTCCGATAGTCGACTATTGATAGTACTATCGATAGTTTTTCGATAGTCGACTATCGATAGTCTGATTTTTGGCGGCTATGGAGACTATCGATAGTACTATCGATAGTTTTGCAGCACTACTTCGAGGTACAGCAAGATTCAGTGGGCTACCGCATAGTTTAAGTTTGCAACAGTGGGGTACTTTTGTTTTTCTTTTTGTGTTTGTTCCGTGGTAGAGAGGGCGCCGACTCATACAGAAGGCACCAGCTAGTGCCTCCTAAAGCCCCTTTATACGGAAAAGTAGCGACATCCTTTGTAGAATGCCGCCTGCTATCTTGGGCCGATCCAGGCGGCGCTACAGTCGGCGTGCGAGCGCGAAATAGCAAAATATAACAATTTAGAGTGTGTGCTTGACGGACGAGCAGAGAAAAGGAATACCTATGCTGTCGTAGTGCAGTGCATGCTATGAGCTCATGTCGCCAATCAAATAACGCCGACTGTGCAACGTCACGGCTTTCATCGTCTTTCTTTGGGCACATTCTTCGAGGCTGGTAGACCGTGACAGTGCGCTTTTAGCCTGTATGTATTTATTTGCGTGTCTTTCAGCCTTTGACTGCGCTCTGACTCAAGTATAGAACTAGACCGTCTGCGATCTTGGGCCGATCCAGGCGGCGCTACAGTCGGCATGCGAGCGCGAAATAGCAAAATATAACAATTTAGAGTGTGCTTGACGGACGAGCAGAGAAAAGGAATACCTATGCTGTCGTAGTGCAGTGCATGCTATGAGCTCATGTCGCCAATCCAATAACGCCGACTGTGCAACGTCACGGCTTTCATCGTCTTTCTTTGGGCACATTCTTCGAGGCTGGTAGACCGTGACCGTGCGCTTTTAGCCTGTATATATGTATTTGCGTGTTTTTCAGCCTTTGACTGCGCTCTGACTCAAGTATACGAAGGCCGTCTGCAATCTTGGGCCGATTCAGGCGGCGCTGTCGACGCGCGGGTGTAAAAAAGCACGACATAAAGTTAAAAGTGTGCGCGTGAAAGGAGGAGGGAGAGGTCGCTACATTTCTTATTTAGGGGCATTAATGCCGCCAAAGCTGGTGCCGTATGCTCCGCAGTCTGCGTGCTCGCCGCGGTTTGGCGCGCATTTGTAGTAGTATTCGCGTGCGGAGCAAACACAGTTGCCGCACCGCCGCTCGCCTCCCTTCCTCCTCTCTTCGCCCAAAATCCCGTCTTCGTCATCACTGAAAGCTGAACCAAAGTTGGGATGGTAAGTGCCTGGGCTAGTTGGTGTCCCATTTGAAAAAAATAATGCGACAGAAAGAGAAGAGGGAGCGACGCAAACTACTAGTGTCGCAAAGCTATCGATAGTAAACTGCCGGCAGTACTATCGATAGGTTTACGATAGTGAACTATCGATAGTTTTCCGATAGTCGATTAACGATAATTCTCCGATAGTCGACTATCGATAGTACTATCGATAGTTTTTCGATAGTCGATTATCGATAGTACTATCGATAGTTTTTCGATAGTCGACTATCGATAGTACTATCGATAGTTTTTCGATAGTCGACTATCGATAGTACTATCGATAGTGTTTCGATAGTCGACTATCGATAGTACTATCGATAGTTTTTTGATAGTCGACTATCGATAGTACTATCGATAGTTTTTTTACTATCGATAGTCAGATTTTTGGCGTCTATCGATACTATCGATAGTACTATCGATAGTTTTGCACCACTAGTGCTCACACCTCAGCGCCCTCCGCGGCGGCGCGCGCCTCCAGCTCGTTGCTCGCCCTCCCGCGGCAGAAACGGGAAGCGCTCTAGTGAGGGTCTCTCGATTCTCCTGCTCCGCGGGCACGGCGGAACTGCTCGCGATCATGGCTCGCGAAGTGTCATTTCCGAATGCAAACAACAACCTTCACTGTCCCAGCGTGGTGCTGCATGCCGGTATAGGATTGTACCTTATTAGAGAGTTTTAGTATTGCGTATAGAAGCAAACCCATGCGCTGTGCGTTTGCGTTGGGTGGTTATCATTTGAGCCCGTTCTCGTTTCGCCCTTCTCAATTGGCCCTTTTCAAAACAACGCTTTGCGTTAGGGTGGCGTGCTACACGTTGCGCTTGCGCGTCGTTGGCATGCTCCGATTCAAGACCGTAATTTCGGGCTCCGCGCACGCGCAGCGTGGAACACGCAAAGCTAACGCAAACACACAGCGCTTGCGTTCGCTCATATATGCAATACTAAAACTCACTACTGTTTCACCGGCTTCTGAAGCCAACAAAACGTGCTGCAATGAGTATACGCGCAAGCGGATAGGCGTTCCTTCGATCTGGAAAGGCTGAGATTGACAAAACGACGGCGCGTAAATGCAAAAGTTAACAAAATTGGTAATGAAAAAAAAATATCCGTTTTTGTTTTTCGGGGGATTTGGTCTGGAAGGATATTGGCGGTGACTTTGGAAGTTCTGCCGATTGTCAAAAGTCGCTACTTTGACAGCAACCTCAATTAATCTAATTTTACATGAATTTCTCACATTAGCTAGAATGTTTTAATTCATTTTAGACTATATTTATTTTATAACTCACTAATTGAAAATGGTGCAATTGGCATTAGTGATGATAGTTAGCACACCTTAGATTGTCATACTTGTTCGTTCGTAATTAGATCATAAGCAACTATTTATTCTAGAGCTTGAAAAATTGCATATTAAAATATCTTAAATTTAGTATTTATATTATTATTAATACAAATCGCTGCAATGTATGCCCCCAAATAATGCAACGATCACAAAAATACGCCATTTAACCATAATAGTATTTCCAGAAAGGTATCATTTTGTTTTCTTTTTAGCACATGAAAACCTCTGACATCGTTATCAAGATTGACAAACAGTCAAACACTGAATGCAATGTAAACTCTTATGCGTCCCGCGTTGCTTTAAAAAAACACGCACACTTCAGCTGCCTGACTCAGATTCCGTCTTTGAATTTTTCTAGTGAGAACAGCGTTTCTTAATTCATACGTTTTATGAACATATTGTATAAATTTGATTTATTCTGTTATTTTGTGCTGGGGAAAATGTTAAAGCAATTAATCATCTAAATACCCAAACACCATAGAGTTATTACAATAAACGCTAGAGGCTCAGCTGGCGCTAGTGTGCTGTTGCATTTTGAAGCAGACAGCAAGCAGTCTAAATTTGACTTCCGGTAATGTATTCCTATGGGAAAAAGCGAGTGCATTTTCTCTCTGCGCTCGATTATAAGAGCAAATATCACGAATAATTTGTACGTACTAGGCACATTGGAACATTTCTCAATCACGCAGACGAAATAAATGGTCAGTTACGGCGTTTTTCTTTCAAATTCATCGCATTAAAAACGGTGCTAAAACGGCTTCGTACGTGTATTTTTGTGCACTGTCGGACACTGTTAGCGCGAACACGGCGTTGACGCTTTCCAACATGGGGGATATACGTGCCAAACGAACGAAGGACATGTGGAAAACCGAGAGAGACGGCAAGAACTACGCAGTAACACTGGATAAGTGACTTCTTGTGCTTGCAGACGATCAAAATAAATTGAAAGCCACGTAATATAGTCAGATTTGCAATAAATAAGTACTGCGAAGATGCTTGTTCTGGGTTCAAATGGTTCAAATCATCACCCGCACGCTCCAAATCTTTGCAAATAAGGGGAGCCAGAGAGCAGGTGCCCGAAAAAAACTGCCCGACATGGGAAATAATGAAAAGACATACCTTTCGTAGCTCACGTGCTTTATTTTTTGCGTTCGAATGTTTCTTTAACCGATCGTAAAGATATGCACGACGGAGTCATTTTCATCCAATGACAGGACGGGCATATTAGCAATATATAAGCACCACCGAAATGCTAGCGAACCTGAACACACACTACATTCCTTTCGGTCGTTAGTTTGCTTAGAACCGTCGCTCGTTTTCACATACCTTCCTTGAAACAGGGGTTTGAGCCTGAAATAGAGCGAAGATTAACATCGCTCAGTGGTAACGAAAAATGCTGTAACTAAAGCAATTACACTTTCACAATACCAATAAAGGTACATACTATCCGTTACAACCGATATGACAAAAGTTATTCTTGGTATTTTCCGGCGAAGAGACAAAATTCACGCGCGTTTTCCCATAGGAATACACAGGGAGGCTGGAAATGTAGACTGCATGCTGTCTGCTTCAATTTGCAACCGGAAGTCCCGTAGACACTAGCGCCAGCTGAGCCTCTAGCGTTTATTGTAATAACTCTATGCCAAACACCCATTGAAAGGCCCGCAGCTCTTTATTTCACATGACAATTATCTGACAGAGAAAAGGCAGCGAGAACGCACAAATATCAGCACAAATGTTTTCAACAAATAATAATATTCTATGTTACCTCTAAGGTGTATGAAAGACCATGTCTTTAAAGGGACAAAAGTTACCGCGAACAACTTCTTTAACTAAATAATTACGATGTGAGACACATCTTGAGTTATGAAATAATCTGAAATCAAGACTTATACCGAGAAATTAAATCCAAAATAGAGGTTAGTTTCGGTTTCACTCCAGAATTAAAACGTGCCTCCTGGTGTAAATTTTACGCTAAATACCTTTGCTGCCTTCAGGATAAAGAGGTGACCTGCGCCCATAACACCCTAGCTTCCTCGTGTAAGCAGAAATAATTTGTGTCGCTCAGTGAAGCCAGCAAAGCAGACAGGCTCAGCAGCAGCGTGCATCTCCGACCCTCACTAAACCCGCCATTTTGGAAAACGAGTGGCGCCACCTATAGTGAATTGGAGTCGCGATATACCTTCGTTTCACCTTATGTTGTACCGCGGCGAAAGCTAGAAGCGCGAGCTCATAGCGTTGGCAGCGGCTCTTAAGTCACGAGAGCTTCTGCCGCCGAGATGTGCCCCAGAGCAAGGAGCTCGCGCTTGTAGCCTTTCCTGCGGTACATCATAACGTTCGATGCTAGCTCCGAACACGATCTGGTCGCTCGCTCCACGCGGGAAGAGCGGCCAGTCACCACCTGCATCGAACACACCAATATCTTGTTAAAAAAGTCACGAAAAGGAATTTTAAAACAAATTAAACGATTAGCAAAGAGCACCCGCTGGATGTCGATAACGCCTCGTTTGTAATGCCCGTCTAGGGACCTTGAGAGGTAGCAACGGTAACTGTCTCGCCTCCGGCCACGACGAGAGAAGAAGGGAAGGAGGAACTCCCATCTTTCCGGGAATCCCCATTGTGTGTCCCAGAAGTCGCTATTGTCCCTCTACAAGATTTGCATTTTTGCATTTAATTGCATTATAATCAAGATTAACCCGTCACTCAAAATTCGTACAAAAGCAGCCGCTTCGGTGGCTGGAGCAACTAGGCCACCCTCTCGACGTCAACCTCGCCGTAGTTTTGCTCGTCCCGAGACGAACTACGTCACGATTGCGTTGAATGTCACGCGCTCTCCGCTGGCTGTTCTCCGAGCGCTTGCCAGTGGGCCGTTTATAACGAAAAATACAGCCACCAGGCTCAAAATACAATATGAATAATAATGAACGATTTCGAATCAAAAAGCCCTAGTAAAAGACACTACACGTCGTTTGCTTCGCGAAAAATGGGATATATATTTTTAAATCTAATTTTAAACAGGAGCGAAAATCGAAACCGAAACTTCGGCTCCGTCTCCGGCAATATCGGCCTCGGGCCGCCAAGTACATGGCCATCACGTGGTACGAGATGTCACGTGATCCTTGGCCCAACGACGGGCGGGCGTGTGGCAGGCGCGAGTGTCGTCTGCTCTGCACCACACTCTTCGCCACGTTTTGGTGTCTACGGCATTCGACGACGTCTGCACAACTGCGGCATAAGTCTGCGCACGTGGTGTCCATAGTGTGGACGAAACTCCGAGAGAAAATAATCACAAACGGTGAGACGACGACAGTGGTTGTGACGCGAAAGACGGCGGTAACGGCGGGACCACGGCGGGCGGCCGGTCTACTCCCAAGAAGCGCGCTGCGCAGGCGCGTACGCTAATCACGTGGACACCGCTGAGCGCAGGGAGGTAACGTTGCTGACGTCATGCGCTACGCTCTATCGGAGAAGTAAAAACAAGCAAAAGGGGGCCATGAAGATGACGTTTAGCTCAATGTTGGCTCCGTCCATGCCGTAGCCTTGACTGCGCTGTTGATTGCGCCTGAATTAGCCCGCTCGAGTCAGCCGATTTCGGCAACTTGGCGAGTTGCAAAGTTTGCCGGACCGTTTAAGAAACATTTAGACAGAACTGCGTCGTAATATTTGACTTCCTAGGCGATACTGAAGAGAATAGGGTAGTTTTCGTAGATCGTTTCCGCTGTCCCGCAACGCTCTCCGCAACCAGCTACGCTAGCCGGAACTCTACAGTCAAGGCCATCGGCGCGCCGTCGCAGTAGCGGCTGCTTCTATACTTAGTTTCACCGACAGTCCGAGCGCAGTGGATGCTACGCGCCGTCCCAGCCAATCCAGCGCCGGGGAGTATCGCGTGATCTCGAGCTCCGCGTGTCGCTCCGCCCAACCACAAGGTCACGTGAAACTCTCCCGGCGCTGGATTGGCTGGGATGGCTCGTAGCGTCCGCTGCGCTCGGACTGAAGGTGAAACGAAGTATAGAGTTGCGGAGGGCTTAGCGGAGGGGGAAACGCGGTCTACGAAAACAGACCGCTATTGCGCCTGCGGGCTGATGGCCTTGACTGTAGAATTCAGGGTATCATAGCGGGCTACGGAGAGCGTTGCGGGACAGCGGAAGCGACCTAGTGACGCGGTAGTCCATCTTCTTTCCACTTTTTTCTCTCTCGGCATTTTGGGCGCGTGGAGGAGGAGGGGTGGATCAGCTTCGCCTTCACGTTGGTGGAAAGAGCGAATTACCATCTCGTTGAGCGAATGACCATTCCGTGACGTCATGGACTTTGCGCGCAGAATTTCAAATAAATCTCTCGCCGTCAATATTGTTAAAAAAATATTTTTTTCGCGTAAAATTGATTTTACGCGAAACTACAACGAAATTTTGTCGCTCATTTTTTGGTCTAGCGGAGGGGGTGTCGCGGCGGGCTACCGCCCCGGGTGCCGCTGACCCTCGTGACACCACAGGTCACGCGTCTTTTCAGCCTTGTGCGAGCGCGTTTTTCGTTTACAAAAATTCGACGATACGTTGGAGATACCGCTTTATGAGTGACGTTCAGCGTACCGCACTGACTGGAGCCTTCTGGAGCATGCTTTGATGACCGCGGGGCGCGCGCTTAAAAGCATGCTTCAAAGGTTCCGGTAGCGCGGTACGCGGAGCACGGCAACGGTTTGCTAAAGGTCCCTAATGTCTCATCTACAGCGGGGACACGAAATCATTTTTCTTTTACTCCAAGTAGCGCAAGCATCATTTGGAAGAAGAGGAAGAAACCAGAACAACAGGTCGCCGGCTCCCCGAAGAGGCGGCCATGAGGGCTGCCGCCTTCATCACCATCCTCTTGGCGGTGCCCTCTATGGCCATCATCCCAGACGGCTCGGTCGCCACTGCCGTCTTCCACGGCGCTCCTCCGTCAAAGACCTGGGCACGTGGCTCAGACACGGCGTCCAAGAAACGCCGGCATGACGCGCCTTCCTTCGACCAGATCATCGTGGAGACGCTGGACCAAACGGCGACTCAGCGTTCCTCTACGACGTTAATCTTGTTCCTCTTCTCAACCGGACTGCTCATCGGGGCAGTCCTGCTGCTCCTCTGCATACTGTGTCTGCTCAGGGTCTTCAGGCGAGTTCGTGTAAACGCACGAGATCAATGACAACTTTCTGAAGATATGTAGTCTAAACTACGGGCTCCCGTGCGCTCGCGCACTTTGCAGGCCGACCAAAGCTATGCACGTGCACTTCACTTCGGTAATGTTACAGAAAATTCTGATGCTCCTCCTTGCCGTCGGAGCATCTACCAGATGCCACATGACACTGAAGAGGGCGAGAGTGTAGCGCAGTTGCTCGCCTGCGCTTGCCCGTTCGTTGTGGCCTAGCTCTAACGCCTATGTCGTCTGCTACAACCCACTGTACCTAGCGTTCCCAGTACTCCTTTCGGCGCCTCAGACGACGCTGTGCGCCTTGGAAAAGATATACTGTAAACAACATAATTTTCGCAAGAGCCTGATTTTCGCGAATCGCCTACAATTTGCGAAAAGTGGGTCCCGCGAACAATTCCGGTAAAATGTTAACACATTGGAATCTATTTTGAGATCCCATTGCGTCGCGAAAATTAGAACCCGCGAATTATTCTAAAACTTGAGCTTTGACCTAAAACGCGAAATATTGAGCCCGCGAAAAATAAGTCACTTACAGTATTCACGCCTATCTACAAAGTTACAAATAATATGTATGCGGGAAGCAGCACCACCTTGCAGTTCAGGGCTAGAAGAGGATGCAAACAAAAATGGGCGGATTTAGAACTTCATTATTCTCTTGTAGACAAATGGGAACACAACAAGGTATATTTTTTATATATATTTCTTACCTGCTTCGTTTTATGTAAAATCCCATTTCCTAAGAACTAACTGGTCTTTGCCATATGGTACCATGTGGGACTGCTCACAGCCGCTGGGAGAAACAAGCGATTACGAGACCCGTCTTTCTTGTCCACCATAAGACCAGCCAGGTTACAGCTAGATCTGGTTGCCGCCATGTCTCTTGCTCGTTACTAAGGTTATCCTAATGTGTATACCGCACACCAGGCACGTATCCAATGGAGGGGCATGAGGCCCGGGCCCCCCTAAAATCTTCCATTTTGCTGAGGCCTCCTCTCCCCCCTCCGCCTCATAGAGCATTTTGTCATGGGCAGGCCCCCCTCCCGAAATAAAATCCTGGCTACGTGCCTCCTGCACACGCCTGTTGTAAGTTCTGTTCTGTTCACCTCGCACACGCCTGTATGCCTTGGGCACCAACCAGGAAGCCATCCTTTGAAGGCAACGCAGTCAAAGCCGGTCATGGTGAAAATGGCATATATTAAAAACGGAGGCAAAATTGGCAGCTGTTCGTGATTTCCCGATGTCGTAAAGGATGGTTTTATATGCCGACAGGCAAAACCTTTCATTAACCAGTTTAGTATGTTGTTAGATGTCCATTGTATCATTGTAAAACTATATGGTTTTTCATAAAGCAATAACAGGCAGTTAAGATGCTCATTACGATTGCCGAATGTCTGTGCCCAGGGCACAGATTGCCTACCAGCCAGTGAAGCAGCAAGACGCTGAGGACAATTTCTGCGTCGCGGAAAAACGAGGAGCGTCCTTTGCCGGTGCACCTGCACCCATCAGGAAACCATTGGCGGTTCAGGGCAATGCAGACATTCGGAGCCTGACCTTCGACCAAGGGACGGCTGGCATGACAACACAAAGCTCGGAGGATTCCGAGACCGTTAGAACCCGGCGGTCTAAAAAGCGAAGGGCAAAGGAAAAGTATGCAAGACACCGCCGTTCATCGCACCACAATAAACAGGACGACGAGGACGACGAAGACGACGACGGCATGAAGACTATGTCCCAGCTACGGTTGGATCTCAGATTTCAGCAAGACAAGCCCAAAAGGACCGGCTACAGCGCCGCAAGGAGGTACTTCGAAGACGACACCACCAGCTCGGGATCTGCCGAAATCGCAGAACCGCTGACGGCCAACCAACCTGAGACTGCCAGTTGCAGAAAGACGCGTCCGTTGGTCTTCTGCCTCAACGCAGACGATCGGGGAAAGAAGACAAGCAGAAACGGCTCCAGACCACGGGATGCTAGCAACTGGCCTGAAAAGGAGAGCCAGTCTGCGAGGCGTCGGGATAAAGCAGCCCAGTCCGCAACTCTGCAGTCGAGTCAGAGCAGCGAAATCGACGAGAAATTCAGCGGGGAGAAGGCACCCCAAGTGCACCGGGCCTTTGCATACAGGCCTGAAGTGAAGCCAAAGCCGGCGCCCAGAGAAGATCCAGCAAACGGCTACGGACAAGCTGCTTTGAAGGAGGGTGGCGTGACGCTGGATCATCTGAAGGTTTTGCTCGACGAAATTCTGGCAGGAAAGAATGACGGCAAAAAGAATGACGGCAGAAAGCCTGCGATCAAGAGCCCCACCGTCAAGAGCCCTAGGTAAAACTGAAGAAAGCTGTACTCGACCTTGCCTTTTTGTACGGACCAAAGATATTAAATAATTGTCATGCATACGTCTCCATGCTCACCACATGTTTCTGTGCATTATTAAGGCTTTACTGTGGGTAAAAAAAAATAGGAAGCAAGGAAGACATCTCTTCTTTAACCTTCTCAATGACTTGTAGCTGCATAACTAAGTGGAAAGAAGAGGTGAATCCTCCACGCCCCCTTTTCTGGCCAGTGCCATTTTCAGTATATGTGTACCCCACTATATGGTGCATACTTTGCTCGCTTTCCAACATGATGAGCATGTGCGTGCTGGGCTGCAGACTTGTACTGTAAACATTGTAAGGCTGCATAGAAACATCAGCTGCTTGCTCCTTTTTCGGCACAGGCATGCAACTTCAAACTTGTCATAAAGTGTGTGAGCATAGCCTTTTATATACTGACAAAGCCTGGCAGATCGCTACGAGAAGCGGCCGCCGAAATGGAAAAGGTGGAGCGGCAGACAACGGATGAGAGAAGAGCCACGTGACTGGCGCCCAAACTGCGGCGTCTCACAGCGGAACCGAACCACACAAGAAGTGTGTTTCGGGTCCTTGCCACTGCAAAAGCTGTGCGCCAACGTCCAGGTTCCCCGAGAAATGGCTCTTTGATGCTCTGTGCTACCAGATCCTCATGCTCCAGATCTGCGACCGGCACTCTATGGCTCCGTCGTCGAACTGCCAGGCTTTGCGAGTGTAGAGGAGGCTTATGGAGCGAGCTACCGACAGCTAATGCGATCACAGCTGTACCCGAAAATCTCCAGTTCTGCTAAGTGTTCAAAGTAATTCTTTCCAAACACCGAAATTACAATGTAACAGCCGTACATCTGTCCACCTCCCTTGAAACATTGCTATTTCCATTACCTTGGCATCATCATGAATGCGACGAGAAACTGAGGGAGAGGGGAGACGAGAGTGCGCAGGGATGTCGGAACGCCGAGCTCTGGTTGGAGCGATTAGTGGATAGACCTAAAGCTACCTGCCTTTGTCTCCACTGCACTCGTCGAATGCGAGGGCCGAAAGTCAGACGCCGGCGTTCCGCGTTTCAACACGTTCGATGAGTGCAGTGGAGACATAGGCTGCCTCTGTCTTTACTGCACTTGTCGAACGCATTCAAATGAGAAAGCCAAATGCCGGACACCAGCGCTACGTGTTCTAATGCGTTTGACGAGCGCAGTGGAGACGAAGGCAGCTAGTTTAAGTCTACCCACTATTCATTCCAACTGGAGCTCGGCATTCTGAAATCCACACACGCTTTATCGGAGCACAGCGGTGAGCGCATGGACTCGAGCAGGGAACACACCATGAAGGTACGTATTCTTTTATCATACTGTAAAATCCCGAGTGAGCGCCCACTCAAGATTTGGAGATGTTCACATGAAACTGGGGGATGGGGGAGGGGGGGGGGGGCTCCTGAGGTCAACGATATGTAAACTTATGTCCCCTGTTTATTTTACGAATGTTACGAAATTGAGGGGTGGACACTTAGTGTGGAATTGGCAGATGCTTGGCATTTTACGGTAGTTGGGGACAATATTTCATACGCAGTGATGCGATTGGCCTATGCCACTTTGGAGCACCTTTCAAAGCAGCCAATACACTGTTTTGGAGCCGAAAATGTGGCCTTTGGAGCAACCAAAACAGTCTTTTATATGGAGCAGCAAAAGTGGCTTTTGGTGCAGATATTCTTAGAAAAATAAAAATATTAGTTTCAAGTGCTGTACAAACGAAGGGCACTTCGTGTTGTGTTGTGTTCTGATGTGACTTGTTGTGACGGAACTCGCTGCTTGTGGTTTTACTGCTGAGACATCCCACAAGTGTACAATGCTGTAGGCATTGGCGAGCAATTCCGAAAAACCGCATGCCGCCATTTTACTGGTTCCCGACGTGCCAGATTGTCGTCAAAAATAAGCAAATGTGAAACAATTGATTGCAAGCATCCCGGCTGGTGCCTTTGTCATGCAATCATGTTTGCATGCACATGAGAGCAACTTCAGCAGGCTTGCAATTGCGCGTGCTTCGTTGCGCGAGCGGGGACAACGGCTGTTCGATCGAAATTGAAACCATGCCACTCCGCTCCGTCGCCAACTGATTCCCAAAACAGTATGCAAAATGTAACTGTCGAGCGCACGACAAAAAGCAGTCCAGCAGCGCGTGCTTGCCAGGCCGGCAAACAAGGTACTACAAGCTTAAACACACACACACACACAAAAAAAACACACCTGAGCGCATCGATGCAAGACATCGCGAGCCATGGGTCAAAAAATTTTGGAGCGCTTTGTGCAACTAAACTTGAGACAAACAAGCGCGCTGTGCTGGTTCAGCATGCAGACATGGCCTTCTTTGCTTTAGCTCACGTCCCTTCACCAACTTTCTTTCGCAACAGGTTTTTGACGTACCAGGGTCCCCTCTCGAAAGAAAGCCCACCGAGAGAAACCTAGGTAATCAATACTTCGGCACAGCAGTCTTTGAGTGTAGTAGCGTACGATTTAAACAAGAACAGGAATGTTGATGACCTTGCGGCAGTCCTTACGTTTCAGTTTAGAAAGCACCATATCTACAGCGACGTGGGGACGGCAACACCCGACGTCGCGCGACCACGGTGACTGGAAGGCAGGGACAAAATATAGTTTCCCACGGCCGTTGCTTTCAGGAGCGAGTGCTTTAGCTCACAAAGTAACTCCGGCCGCGCAAAAACGTGGTTTCATGTCACAGCGTGAGGGCATGGCTGGTACCCGGTACGCTAGCATCAGAGCGTCTGGATGCCCCCGAGTTTGTTGTTGAAAATATATAAAAAAAAGACGCAAGACGACACATGCAAGATGACGAGAGCACGAAACGTGAGACGGCGGGAAAACCATGCAAGGCCGGATGGACAATTGATGCATGGTACTTGGTGTCGGGCGGCCGCTTGCGCCACATAACACATGCATACTCAATTAAGGTGCTCTGTTTAGTTTCGGTTTTGAAAGGCGACCGAAATTGGTCCTTCGGTGCAGGCTTGGCTCAGATTACCCATATTTTGGCAAAATGTAGCAGGATGTAGCAGGGTTAGCCCCTTGGCGCAGTTTGTCTCCATTGGCGCAGCAATCACATCACTGCATACGGTAATTCATTTACTAAGAGCATTTAAGCTTTTGGCAATCTTGCCAACATATGTAGGAAGGCTTACAAGCATATACAGAATGATGACAATCTCAAAGCAATTGTTAGGTGAACCCTTCCTCTAGACCAGTGGTGGCCAAGCTGCGGCTCGCGAGCCGCATGCGGCTCTTCGCGTGTTAAAGTGCGACTCGTGGCTCCTTCCCTATACCCCCCCCCAAACACATACGCACACACACTCCCCCGCCTCCCTCCCGGTCACACGAGCACTTCCCCAAAAAGAAAGTGAAACGAGTTGTAAATCGAGACAGGTTGCGTTTTTTAGTATTGTATTACTGCTACCTTACGTACAGTTGGACTGCATTTGACTCAGATAGACTGAATGACCGAGTTTAGTTCAGTGCTCTAGACAAAAATTGCCGCCAACACCCCCCCCCTCCCTGCGGCTCTCTGAAATTTCGTGGTTTTGTTTGCGGCTCTTAGGCTGGGTCAGCCTGGCCACCCCTGCTCTAGACCATGTAAACCAAGCAAACACTGTCTGCAATTATTGACAATCTTATTGTACCTGACTGGATATTCTAGAACGGTATTACTAGACATACTTGATCATAATAGAACATTTTTAGTTTGACTGAACAAATCTGCTCACATATCCTTGTTTGGTATGATAAAGAATGGCAGATAATAACCAATAACTATCAGAAAAAAAGAAGATATATTTATTAACCTATAACACATACAAAAATCTTTCACCCCAACAACGAATCAAGAGCCTTGTCTCGGTCGTTTTGGTTCTCAATCAAAGCCTTTGTGACAGCCTCTCTGGAATCCGAGGTCGAGGAATTGCTTTTGAAGCTTGAGAAATTCCAGTGCCTTCAAGAAGAAAGAAGAAACTAAATGTTGCGTAGCAAACACACAGCATACAACCACTTGTCACATTATGAGACTGCTGCATCTACAGGGTAATACATTCAAATGCAAGATCATTTTACTCATAAATGAACCCTCTACTGCTATATAAGGGGAACATAAGCCTAAATTTCCAACTGTAAAAAAAAGAATTAAAATTTGAGGTTTTTTGTTTTAGGAATTAATTATACACCCTTACACTAAATTTAATGGCCATACTACCACATTGTTACGTTGATATAAAATATTTTGAACACATTGTGAGGCAGTAAGAAAGTAAAGGAGTTCAATGTTTGAATGCATTTTTCTCAGTTCCACTTTTTGCTGCAAATTTCATACGAAGGAATCTTTTGTGCGAAGGCAAATGTATTCTGATACCACAATCAAGATGTTTCTGAACTGAAATTTACTGGGGAATTGGGCTATCTACTTTATTTTGTTTTAAGTTGCAACTCCTCATTAAGAAAAAAACTATGTTTTCAAAAATTGACATTGGACAGATATGCATCTCATTGTTTGAGGTAATAACTCTTCATGAAATATTTACATTTGAGTTTAGGAAACTAGATAGCCCAAAGTCCCATATCCCCCACTTCATATTCAAGCAGTCAAAATGGTGCTTAATAGCTTCATTTGCATATCATAGATTTCTAAACGTAAAGTGACATCTTCTTATGCAGGTATGTAAAATAGTTTTAGAGAGCTGTAAGTTTGCACAATACACCTACATCTGATGTTCAATCTCCCCTGCAAATTTCACTTCAATCACTTGAGTAGTTCAGAACCAAAAGAAAGTTGATCTTGAAAAATGTCATATCATCCACCAACATTAAAGGGGTCATGAAACGCTTTTCCAACTTTTTCCTGTTTAGCTTTCCTCCTCAACTCATAAATCGCGCATTCCACCAAACAGTTCAAGAAGACGAAAAGAGGGGAGGCCCCTCTTGCTCGGAATCTGGTTTGTGTACCCGGACAGAGCCATTGTCCCCCTAGAAGATTAGCCCGTCGCTCAAAATTCAGACAAAAGTTGCTTTCCCCAACCCGTTCACCCCGAAGCTGACAGTGCTGTGGAAGCTACGTGCTCGTTGGGCCAGCCACACTTGCCACGTGATCACGCTCCTTCGCGCATACCCACGCGCAGAGAATGAGGTCAGGTGATGAAAGGGAGGCGGCTGATTGGTCCGGCAAGCGCGTAGCTTCCACCACAATGTCAGCTTAGGGGTGAAGGGAATAAGTGAGGTCCGGTTTCGTGTGACGTGCGTTTGGACCCGATGACGCGCTTTTGGGACCGCGGAGGTATCACAGTGAAAAGGCAGAGAGCTTACGAAGGGGAGGAGGTACGAAATAGTCCGCTGTGTTTTCAAATTTTCGCACTGAAAGTCAGGCTTTTGACTTTCTACCTTTTTTCTTTTGGCCCACTGAACGATGTGCTATTAGTAAAATCCCAATCTAAAATGATTTATCCCAACCCAAAATTCGTTTCATGGGCCCTTTAAGAGAGTATTACCATAAAGTTTCACTAGTTTACACCTGCATAGTTAATTTTTTATTAATTACTTTCGGTCCACCAATGCTAAAGAAAAGGTAGAGGTTGGAGCACTGTAGACAAATTGTTCTCCATTCCACTTTTTGGCATAAATTTCATTTTAGGAAAACTATTGCTTTGTTAATATGTAACTTGGATTCATTTTTAATAGTTTTTCTGGGGTGAAATATTGAAAGGAAGATAGCTACGAGCTTGCATTTTTTAGTTGTCATTTTTCATGCTCAAGAACTAAAATTTTGGACGAAGGATGGAAATCTAAAAAACAGTATTTGTGTTTGTGTCTTTTTGTCATGAAAGATGGTATAATATATAAATACAGCTCCACAGCTATCTGCTCTGAACTGTCCTAAAGCAATATAACACATGAAAAGGACAAATTTATAATTAATTTCAAAACAATAGTTTTCCTATGCAGACACGTCCACTTTCATCTTTGAACATTTGCAGTTTGTTTTGTACTTCATCCAGGTTAAAAACATTTAGCACAAATGTTCTCAACATCAACAGAAACAAGCCCTGTATATGTCATTTAAATCAGACAAGTGGTTCAAACATTCACTTTTTGGGTAGTGTCTCCCCTTAAATCAATATACTGAGCATGGTATAAAGCTCCACAAATGTGCAACTTCCGTAATATCCCAAGTTATTGCCCACCACCTGCCGCCTGAAATTCATAAAAAAAGTGGGGTGGGCCATGTCTCAGTGGGTAAAAACAAGAAGTAAAAAACACGCTACGGAAAAACACGCCCACTTTTTAGTGCGTATCTAGCGCGGCTGCAGAAGAAATACATTACACTCAAAACTCGAATTAGTTTTATTGTTTTATAGACCAACAAGCGGCCCTGACGTCACGGAACTGCGGTGGCGCTGTCGATCGGCACTGCGCATGCGTAGACACTTCACTTTACCAGAGTTTGGTTTCTGCGCACGCGCAATGTCCTACACCTGGTGTGGGCAAACGCAGGCTTGTTTGTAAACAGCGTGTCGGACTATACTAAAGAATGCTCATAAAAAATGCCCATGAAAAATGTTTTACTATTGCGAAGTTCGTTGCTTCCATACGCGTCGTGAACACCGCCCATCGGCATACAGCGTGAATGTTTGTTCCTGTGAAAGCACGTTAGCACCGCTATGTTCTCCTCGTTAGTTAAAAAAAAAGTCTCCAAGATAATAGAAAAATTAACCAGGTGCAACGAGCGAGCGAGCGGACCAAAGAAGCTACGAAGAGCGATGCTGGGAAAGTGGAAAAGCGGGAGATCGCATCGGCAAATAATTCTGGCGTCGGGCCAAAGTCGGGCGCCTTGTCAATCGCAAGCTCTTGCGCAACTTTTTTGTTTGGTGCATACATGCATGCATTCATGCACGGCGTGTTATCAACGCTGGTTAAGGCGGTGTTGCTGCGTGGCGTGAACGGCACCACGAACACGGAGCTTCGAAATGGGACGCTCTACAAACGTCTGTGTGCGTCGTTCCAGCAAAGCTTTCTTTACCCGTTGGCTTTGTCTTAAATATTGCCAAACCGCCGTTGCAACGTGCCGGGAGAGGAAGCGGGTTTGCGGCGACCTTACTTTGGCGGAGACAGACTTTGACCTTACACTCCGCAGTTACATGCCAGGATATGGGGCGTTCTCTTACCTCGCGATCCCTCAATGGGCTACTGCTTGTGTTATCTTTAGTGACTTTTTTTTTTTTGACGTTCTTTTTGCAAACAAAGCAAACTTTTATTTTGTTATCTCCCTCGTTTTCTTTTCTCATGGATACACCAAGATCCGCAGCCACGGTCATTCTGGTAGGATGGATGTTGGCAGATTGCGGAGTCAGAGTTGGGGTATTTAAAGGGGCGGAGGCGATGACTTCGGTGTTTTTTTAGGAAATCGATATTGGTCCGAAAAGTGGGGTGGGCGATGACTCGGGATATTACGGTAGTGTGTGAGTATCCATTTTTGCATTTGCATGGTTATCTGGATGCAAAGCTAAAGACAATTGGTTTTACTTTCCTAAGTTCTGTACTATTGAAAGCAACAGGTCACACTGGTGAATTCACGCCCTACTTGCATTCTTCGCGGTCTCTTTTATTCACTACCCAAGCCACACTGATGCCTATTTACAGTAAAACTCTCGATAATTCGATCTCGGTTTGTTTGAAATCCCGGAAAAATCTGCAAAATTTCTGTGGCCCCGTAATTTCTCATGAAAATATGACCAGATAATACAAGCGATCCATGCATGCTGACGCAGTTACTTCGTCGATTTGGTCTTCCAGGTTCACTTTTTAGTTACTAGGTGGTGCAAGTTGGCAGGTAGCAGAAACCAACAAGGCACGAGTCTTCGTTGTTCCATAGTTGCGTTTCTAATTTCCTGGTTCACGTGCATACCAATCCCTTTGGCTGTGTTCCAAATCTTTCCAAATCAAAAAGATACGAGTTACTCGAGCAGGTTGTGTCGCAGGACCACACCGATAGAGCAACGCTGGTTGTGGGTAGGTTTTGGAACGCCAAGGCACAAAACCCCTACCCTGGAATAAGATCAAGTGAATTCTGGAGCACGGCCTTCGTATAGGGCTAGGGTTGGCTTGCGTGTGGTTCTCGGTCTCGGGCCGCTCGAAGCGTTCAAAGCAGCGGAGAGCGGAGATGCCGAAATATAAATCTTTATCGTTACAACAGAAAGCTTGCCTCATCAAGGAAGCAGAATCAACATCAGCACACTCATTGAAGCGCTGGAAAATTCGGTTTCCGACGTACCCAGACGCCAAAGCTGCCCTGATTATCCCACTCCAGAATGCCCACTGCAGCTCACCTTCCCGTCAACGGCGTGACCTTACGAGACAAGGCCAACGATTTAGCGTTGCAACTTAGTCATGAAGAATTTAAGTGCAGCAACGGATGGCTCTCCCACTTCGAGGAACGGAATGACTTGACATTCCTGACGGTGTGTGGTGAGAGCGGCAGTGCAGACAAGACTGTTGCAGTAGGTTGGATAAAGCGCACCTTGGCCCCACTTCTTAGCATGTACAGTGCAGATGATGTCTACACTCTGGACAAAGCGGCTTTATGAGATGCTTTCGACAAAAACGTTTGCAACGAAGGACACCAGCGTCAAAGGATGGAAGCAGCCAAAACACGGAATCGCGGTCTCATTTGGCGCAAATGTGAGGGGCAAACGCGAGACGGCCCTTTTTGTCCTAGGAAAAGCGGAGAAACCGCGATGCTTCAAAACTGCTCGGCTTCCACCAGCCAATGGACTCATCCAACGACGCAACAAGGAGGCCCAAGTCACAGCAGCCATTTTCGAAGAGCATCTGCAACTCCCCGACCGCAAGTTTGCGGCAGCAAGACGAAAGTTGTTTTCGTCGTCCATAACTGTCCGATCAAGACGGTCTCCCTTCAACCAAACACGATGTCCACCTCGCAGCCAATGAACCAAGGCGTTATTCTGCATGTACCCAAGATCTATCATCGCCACCTTCTGAAGCGAACATTGCTCTGCTACGACAACGGCAAAAGCTATCCCATCGACCTTCTTGGGGCTATGTGGAGCACAAGTTTGTTTGCTTCTTGCACAGGCGTTGCAACAATGTCAGAACGCTGAGCTCTTACTGGCTGATTGAAAAAAATAGCAGGGAAACCTCAAGGCATCTAGCACTAAAATCTACCCATTATCCTTTCAATCAAAGCCATTCAGAGCTCGGCGTTGTTCTGACGTCTCCGCAACTCTTGCGCGAGAAACAGACGACTTGCTCTCCGAATATGCTCGATTGTGTATGCTTGGAAACAATCGAAGGCAGACGTCACCTTATGGTGCTTCGAACATGCAGGTTTTCCGAACGAACGACTGTGCGAGGAGCTGGACGGTGCAGCCAGTGCCGGCGTTAGTCCTGGCATCATTCTTGTAGTTGACGATGAGGGAGAGGAGCTTTGCTCCCGCATCAAGGACAGCGACGGTAAGTCATTTGGTACGAGTTTTGTTGACCACTTACACATTAAAGAGAATGAGCAAACCTGCTACACGGACATTGACGGCAAAATCACCGACAGTGTGATGGCCAAGGCTGACGACGACGACGACGAACCGCCTCAAGTCCCCGCTCTAGGGGAAGTGATGCGGTCGCTGGATGCCGCCTGCGGCTTCGTGGAATGTAACGGCGGGGATTCCGAGATGTTGCGGCTACTAGTTAGCCTTTTCGAAAATATGACGTTCGGCGCAGCTAATTACTGAACGCGGCAGTTTCATGTCAACGACCACTTCGGGCGATCGTCTCTTGTTTTCGACTGCTCATTCTCGAATTAAATGCTTCGTTCGAGATTCGATGCTTTGATCATGATTTTTGTCATTTTCTTTCTTTTCTGGACACTTCGCAAATTTGTTCAAGTGGCATATTTCCACCGTTCGACCGACTTTGAATTAACGAGGTTCTACTGTATTACCCTGTGGCTTTGAACATGTCGTGCTCACGACCTGCCATGCTTCTATAGCTGTTTGTAGTATTGTCAAAATCAAACCACAAGTTGGGCAGGTTAGCGCTGCGCGATGTTACCTCTAAGTTTTCAGCAACTACTAGCGCAAGAAATCGAAAACTAATGCACATGTCATACGTTATAAATCTTGAGGATCCCTTTTAGTCAATACTTTGCGGAAGTGAGCTAAACATTCCATGGTGTCTTTAATGTTGCCTTCAAAGTTTAAAAAGACTCACTTGTTCATAGTTGCTCTTGTTCAACCCAAGTGCCTCTTCAGAATCAAGGTCAGTGAACCCAGCATCCACCAGGGACTGTACATGGCACAAGTGTTCTATGACCTGGAACCCAAACACGAACCCGATTGAATGATGACGCCAATTCAACCACACAGACAGATATACATTTGTTGCATATGTAAAAGTTTCACCATCGATCATAGCTGTGAAAGCTATGAACTAGGGAAACATTGTACAACTACGAGTACCTCTGAAAAAAACCTAACACTCAAAACTAGACTAAAGGAACAGTAAACTCTAAAAAGAAACTTCTGGTTTTTATTGCATGTATAGGACAGATGTGTCCCATTCAGGCATGTATAGGACAGATGTGTCCCATGAGTCAAAGCAGGTAAGACAGTTTGCCATGAGTCAGACAAAAACAGTTTTGTTTTTAATTTCTTGGTAGTTTGAACAAAGTTCACACATTTCAGTGTGCCGGTTCAGTGTACCGTTGCAAACGGTATAAAGCACTGCCTGAAACAATAGTGGGCTCCAGCAGAAAAGCAGCCGTTTTGCTCGTTGACACCCCCCCCCCCCTATCACGACGCAGCTATACTGCAAACAAAAGCACAGAAACTAGACTGGTGACTATTGCTATTGTTTTTAGTCGGGAGGCATTAAAAGGATGGTGAACCAGAAATTTGGATTTCAAAAAAACAATGCAGGAGATGTAGGCGGGACGCTACAATCCCTACAACACTACTAAGTGAGCAATATCTCGAATGGACGGCCCTATTTCGAGAAAAAGAGGTCGAGATTGAACAAGGCACGACGAGCCGCGTGACGTCAAGGTACCTAGTTTCCTCCTCTCTTCGCTTCGCTCCCTCAAGGCGGCGAGGCGGAGAAGACGCGAGGCCGTTCCCTCTCCTTCTCGGAAAAAACTCGGCGTCAACAAACCTGTCAAAATGCGCCTCCTTTCTTGAAAAATGCGGTCATCCGTTTGAGATGTCGCAGTATAAGTGATGTTTTGGTGTTTGTAGCATCTCGTTGCCACGCCTTTGCCGCGTGTTTTGTGGAATTCAGGTTTCGGTTCAGCATCCCTTTAAGGCAAAAGCAAAGCTTACCTTCTTGTCGTCCATTCCCTGGGACTCAATGGCCCGCAGTGCCCGGTCCTCTTCGAAGCCCATGTCGACCAAGTATTTCAGGAGTTGCTCCGTTGCGGGGCTCAGGATTCGCTTGGGCCTCGCGTCCGTCCCGCTCGGCTAAGAAAACATACCACACGTTTGCTGCGTTACATCTGCCCACATTGGACGGGCACTGCCGGAGCTACCACACAAGCGATGATTCAGATTAATGACACTTGAGCCATCTTGTCGTTTAAAGTCATTGTTGGCGGTCATCTGAAGCCTCATCTGAAATCACGGCAAACGCTTCTCCACCCTCGAAACGGTAAAACGGTGGGCGACAGAGGAGAACGACGTCGCCGTAGCCTCCCGACGCCGTACGTAAGGCTCAGGGAGTCTAGTTTTTTACTCGTAACTATCGCCAGATGCACCCGCTCTGCACTGGGCGACAAAATGGTGGCATCCACAAGATAATCGGAGAATGAAGTGCCGATACTTCTAGCATAAATAACCTATTTAGTGGCTCTAGGCAGCGCACTACTCTTTGAGAGGCTGTTTTGCTTCACTGTTCCTCTTTTTCTGCATTTGACAGAAGTGCTCATAAGACAGTCCCATGAATAGTCAAGTCCGTTTCCTTCCGGCCTGCTATTTGCAATAAGGCAACTGAAGAGTGAACACGTTCATATAAAATCGCATCGTCCTAAACCAAAAGAAAATTAAATGCCCGATTAAAACTAACAAGTTAAAAAGGCAAGCTGCAAAATAGGCGGACAGACTAAAACAAATTTGTTTCACTATCTTCACAAACTTCAGCGGACTCCGTTGAGAGTCCTTGCAGAAGGTCTCAACTGAAATATTGAAGGTCAACAGTTTCTATAGAAGCTGCAACATGTGTATTGAATACTGTAAAGAACTTAATTTTTGTGAAAACCTAATATTCACACAACTCAAAAAACATCGCAAAAAATTGATTGTGCGAATATATACCCTCCTTGACATACCATTTCAAATCACAAAAATTTCAGGCCCACAAAATATTTTCAAGCGCCTCATTTTGCGAGATACCAACCCCAAAAGATTAATTTTGTTGATACATAGTAAACTTTCTTGAGAGCATCTATCAAAATAACTTGCCAAGGTATTAATTTCTTCGGTATAAAACTAAACTTGATACTTAGAGGGTTTTAGTAGATCGTCCTAATGACTCCGATAACGATACCCGATACTCCGCCGCCGCCTTTGCACACATATCTGGTATCGTTACCAAGGGTACCAGATGTAACAGAACAATCTACTAAAACTCTCTATTTACGTGTTTCAAGCCATAGATGAAACCTTTAGGGCTAAGTGACACAGTGGTAGCATCGAGCTTGAGAAACATAACAGTGCCCTTCAAAGCTACTATAATAATGATTATTATTATTAAAGCACACCACCTCAATTGATGTTCGACTCTTACCAGGCGTGGTACGTTGCTGTGGGTGTACGGCGGTGGAGGTGTGTTCGAGCGCCATGCATTCTGCAGGCCTTTGTCTCCGGAACTCCGGACGTCCGAGGCGCTTCTGGAAGGCCTCAGTGGCTTGGCGTCCTCGGCCGCTGCCATAGCCAGAGCTGCGGTGCCATCGAGAAATCCATTGACTTCGGCCTCTTGCAAGACGGGGACTCCGGGAATCTTCACGTCGAACGTCGGCACCTGGCTGGTCGCAGGCGCCGACGAGTCGGCATTTTCGCTTTTCGGTGCCGCAGGATGGCACACCGATATTCCCTACGGGAAATGTGTCCTTTACTGACCAGCTCCCGAGGTTTAAAACATTGTGAGTGACACAAGACATTGCAAAATCACTAAAACGTGGAGTTGAGAGGGGGCTCCAGAGTGTGCGCCTACTCCGACATGCACACCCTCCCTTCCAGCTACGCCGTTTTATCAGCCTCGGGGAGGTGCAGCATCTATCGAAGGTCACGCACACTGACGTTCCTGCTCATACTGTTCGCGGTGCGCCTACTCCGACGTGCACACCCTCCCTTCCAGCTACGCTGTTTTATCAGCCTCGGGGAGGTGCGGCATGTATCAAAGGTCACTCACACTGACGTTCCTGCTCATACTGCTCGCAGCAAGACAGTACGTCGCCAGCGCAGCTCGACATTGACCCTAAGCTTCCGGGCCCGAAACGACGGCAGCTGCTTAACCTCCTCGCCAAATACCGTGACTGCTTTGCGACGTCGTCGAAGGTACGCCAAACCGCCGTTGCGAAGCACCGCATCGTTACCGAGGACGACGTGCTCCCTGTGCACCGATCGCCGTACCAAGTCTCTGTAAAAGAATGGGAGGTCATTCAACAGCAAGTGGAAGAAATGCTGAACGACGACATAATCCAGCCTTCAAGTAGTCCGTGGGCCTCTCCAGTCGTGCTGGTTAGGAAGAAGGACGGAACACTTAGGTTCTGCGTTGACCACCGGCAGCTGAACGCGGTGACGAAGAAAGACGTCTACCCACTTCCCCGCATCGACGACACTCTAGACCGGCTGCGCCACTCTCGATATTTCTCATCGATGGACCTAAAGAGCGGCTACTGGCAGATCGAAGTCGACGAACGGGATTGAGAGAAGACAGCTTTCGTCACGCCGGATGGCCTGTACGAGTTCAAGGTGATGCCTTTCGGCCTATGCACGGCGCCGGCAACACTCCAGCGTGTCATGGACACAGTACTGGCAGGGCTGAAGTGGCAGAGCTGTCTCGTCTACCTTGACGACGTTGTAGTGTTTTCAAGTGACTTCGACGAGCACTTGCGACGACTCCGAGCTGTTCTCCAAGCCATTCAGACCGCCGGACTCACACTCAAGCCGTCAAAGTGCCGGTTCGCCTATGACGAACTGAAGTTCCTAGGCCACGTGGTTAGTAACCAAGGCGTCCGCCCAGACCCCGAGAAGACTCGCGCCGTCGCGGCATTTCCAGCGCCGACAGACAAGAAGGCCGTGCGAAGATTCCTTGGACTTTGTGCCTACTATCGACGCTTCGTTCGGGATTTCGCAAGGATTTCCGCACCGCTCACAAAACTCACGAAGGACGCCGAGAAGTTCAAATGGGCCGAGGAGCAGCAGCAGGCATTCGACGAGCTGAAGCGAAGACTCCAGACTCCTCCTGTTCTTGGACATTTCGATCAAGACGCGGAAACCGAAATTCACACGGACACAAGTAACGCTGGACTTGGCGCGGTACTGGTTCAAGTGCAAGAGGGCGCCGAGCGAGTTATCGCCTACGCAAGTCGGACACTGTCCAAGGCGGAGAAAAATTACTCCACGACTGAGAAAGAATGCCTCGCGGTCGTCTGGGCAATCACGAAGTTTCGTCCTTACTTGTACGGGAGCCCGTTCCGTGTAGTCACGGACCACCACTCGCTCTGCTGGCTTGCGAACCTGAAGGACCCGTCAGGACGCCTCGCTCGATGGAGTCTCCGTCTACAAGAGTTCAACATGACAGTGGTCTACAAGTCAGGCCGCAAGCACAGCGACGCCGACTGCCTGTCCAGAGCCCCCGTCGAAACCGCTTCCGGCTGCAGCGACGACAATGACGACGAGTGCTTCCTAGGAGCAGTGAACACGGACGACATGGCACGACGTCAACGGGACGATCCTGAGCTGCGCGCATTAATCGAGCACCTGGAAGGAGGCGGGAGTACCGTGCCACGTGTCTTCTCACGAGTACTGCCGACCTTCGCCATTCGACAAGGTGTACTCTACAAAGAGAACTTCGGCGACAACAACACACCGTGGTTGCTGGTAATCCCAACCGACCTTCGGGAGGAGATCTTTCAAGCATGTCACGACGACCCGACGTCGGGACACCTCGGTTACAGCCGAACACTGGCCCGTATTCGTGAAAAGTATTACTGGCCAAAGCTCCCCAAAGCCGTCCACCTCTACACCCGATCGTGCCACGAGTGCCAGCGACGTAAGAAACCGCCGACGAAGCCGGCAGGTCTTCTGCAGCCGATTGCTCCCCCGACCGCACCGTTCCAGCAGATCAGAATGGACCTACTTGGCCCTTTTCCGCCGTCAACGTCGGGAAACCGCTGGATAATCGTCGCCACAGATTATCTCATGCGGTACGCCGAAACGAAAGCCCTTCCTTCCGGGACTGCTGTGGAAGTTGCCAAGTTTTTCATTGAATCCATCGTCCTCCGGCACGGCGCTCCCGAAGTCCTGATCTCAGACCGTGGATCCTCGTTCATGGCCCAGCTGACACAAGAAGTCCTTCGTCTCAGCCACACCAGCCATCGTTGCACCACGGCGTACCACCCGCAGACCAATGGGCTGACGGAAAGACTCAACAAGACCATCGCCGACATGATCTCCATGTACGTCGACGTGGAGCACAAGACCTGGGACGAGGTGTTGCCGTACGTCACTTTTGCCTACAACACGGCCGTGCAAGAGACCACCGGGGTTACCCCTTTCAACTGGTTCATGGTCGCAAAGTGACGACAATGCTGGACGCGATATTACCCCATGAACCGGCTGTCGACGGAAGCGACGACGCCCAGGTGGTTGCCCAACGGGCAGAAGAAGTCCGTCAGCTCGCCCGACTCCGGATTCAAGCCCAACAACGTATCGACACTGGCCGCTACAACCTTCGTCGTCGGGACGTCCACTTCCAGCCCGGAGACAGGGTGTGGGTGTGGACACCGATCCGCCGCCGTGGTCTCAGCGAAAAACTCTTGAAGCGCTACTCCGGACCCTACAGAGTGCTTCGTCGACTCGGGGATCTGAACTACGAGGTGATGCCTGACGGAACACGGACTTCATCACGCCGCCCTCCACGACCAGAAGTCGTCCACGTCGTGCGCATGAAGCCGTAGTACGCTCGATAGGACTGTGGACGTTCTGTGTTCCAAATTATTCTTTAGTTTACCGTTCTTTTTTGCTTTATTTTGTTTTATGCTGCATCAGGGCGATGCAGTTTTTAAAGGGGGAGTAATGCCGCGCGCGCAGCTTGCCAAGTAGGCAGCGCGCGCGTGGCCTAACGGTTATCGCGCCTGCCTCCCACGCGAAAAGCCAGGGTTCGATTCCTGGGAGCGACGTGTATTTTGTTTATTCCTGCAATTTAGTGTTCTGGAAAATTCGAGAATCCTGTTGTTTGTTCGAGGTCCGAATGTTCTACGCGTCGAACCTTCTACGCCGATTATTCCAGAAGCCCACGCGTGTACATAAGGGGTTTCGCATGGCGAGCCAAAGTCAGTTTTCGCCCCAGCGTTCGACTCTGCTGTCACGCCGACTTCGACGCCCGCGACGCTCTGCTTTCTTCTGTTCCCTTTTTTATTTTTGGGCACAAGTTCGCCCCATTAAACGTTTAGTTTCTTCAGTTATTATCGCCTCATCACTTGTCATTCGTGACAGTATATACCGTAGAATACCGCGCATCCGCCCATTCCACATTAAGTGCCCATTCCCAAATTTCTAAGATTAAGATCTGAGAAAATATGCACAGGTGATTGACATGTAAAGTTGATGACCGGAAAAGCGCCCATCCCTTATTTTTTAGCGATTATCTCTAAATTTTTAGTGGGCGCTTGTCTGGTATTTTACGGTAGAGGGTGGTTTCTTAAACTCAATATACCGTATTTACTCGAGTAATAGCCGCACTGTTTATGAAGAAAACCTGAGGTTCACTTTTCCGCGTAGCATGCGGCTTGCCAATCACTGCGATCGGCAGCGTGATTCCAGCGGTTTACAGGACAAAGATAACGTCTTCGCACGAAGATACCATCTGTGAAGATTGCATTTGTATGGAGAATCGTGTTCTCGATCTAGTTATTCGCTATGTTATTTATGCGCAACATGATGACTGGCTATAAATGTGTCCTGCGGGAAAACAGACGCAAGGGCCTTGTTCATAAATAGTGTGACTATTACTCAAGTAAATATAATAATCTAAAAAAAAAAAACATTTTTTTTTGAGGTAGCATTAATGGCCGCAGCGGGTACCAGGCCATGAGAATGATGTGATATTTAAGGGGCTAATATAGCTAAATTAATTAATTAACTATGGCAGCACACGCTACAAGTGTCACGATCGGAATGGGATGTTCTGCAATAACTAGTCACCGTCTGGTAGACGTTTACACGACGCCTCTGAGGACGTTTGTGGCCCCACTGGCATGTCTTGCAGCCATCTTCTAGTTCGGCATTAGCCGAACTAGAAGATGGCTGCAAGACATTTCAAAAGTCCGGGGCTAAACTGCCTTGCCACGATGTCCGTGGACGTGTCTTGTAGATCCTTCCAAGATGTTCAGCATGGTTTCGACGGGATGTGCCTCATGGCGTTTTCGCTCATAATCCAAACAAAAATGAAAGCCGTTTACAACTCCCTGTAACGCCGAACTAGAGTGCAGCTCTTGAGGTGGAGGAGGGAAGGGTATTGAGGGGAGGGTAAACTCCTCCTCCCTCCTCATCCTACCAAATCTCCTCCCTCATCCCATCCCTCCCTCCTCCCTCCCCTTCCTCCCTCCCCCTCCTCCCTTCCACGCGGTGCATCATGGGATATTTCCCATGATGCACCGCGCGGTTACTCGCCGACGGCGACAACGACGCCAATAACGACGGCGACGGCGAGCGCCGCATGCTGGAAACGGGCGCCTAAGAGCTGCGCTCTAAAATTTGCATAGAAGAAGGCGGGCACAACTAACCTGAAAGACGGAGTTGAGTTCCTCCAGATCGTTGATGGTCTGCAGCTCGACGTAGTCGAAGGGACTGGAGCTATCGTTCTCAAACTCGGCCAGACTGAAGTGCTGGTTGGTCTGTGGCCGCGCCGGCGCCGTGGAGGCGGCTTCCTTGTTCTCCCTCGATCCGCGTTGCCTGTGCGGGCAGGAGGATGGCGCCGGACGGCACCACCACCGGGGTGCCACGGGTCTCGCAGAGCAGTCATTGGCTGTCGTCGCAGTGGCAACTATGGGCATGGATCCATCGCTCGGCGACGTGCCCACCTGTTCCACGAGCGAAGCTTAAAAAAATGCTCGCTTCTTCCTCCTCGGCCGAGCTGTGCACAGACCGAACTTCGCGTGCACCCGCGGCGAGTCTCCTCGCCTAGTGACTAGTGATGCAAAACTATCGATAAATTGACTATCGATACTATCGATAGTTTTTATCGATAGTTTTCAAACTATCGATAGTGTCTCAAAACTATCGATAGTCGACTATCGATAGTACTATCGATAGTTTTCGATAGTCGACTATCGATAGTAGTATCGATAGTTTTTCGATAGTCGACTATCGATAGTACTATCGATAGTTTTTCGATAGTCGACTATCGATAGTACTATCGATAGTTTTTCGATAGTCGACTATCGATAGTACTATCGATAGTTTTTCGATAGTCGACTATCGATAGTTGTTTTTACTATCAATAGTCAGATTTCTGGCTGACTATCGATACTATCAATAGTGCTATCGATAGTTTTGCATCACTATAGTCCGTTCAAGTCAACTCAAGAAGGTAGGGCGAGGGTAAGACGGGCCGGGAGGAGGAAGCAGACGGAACGCTAAGAGAGAAGGAGGTTTCATCTCTTCTCCAGCGTTCCGTCTGCTTCCTCCTCCCCGGCCCGTCTTACCTCGCCCTACCTTGTTGAGTTGCAACGACTTGACACAGTTGCCGCACCGCCGCTCGCCTCCCTTCCTCCTCTCCTCGCCCAAACTCCCGTCTTCGTCATCACTGAAAGCTGAACCAAAGTTGGGATGGTAAGTGCCTGGGCTAGTTGGTGTCCCATTTGAAAAAAAAAAATAAAGCGATAAAAAGAGAAGAGGGAGCGACGCAAACTACTAGTGTCGCAAAACTATCGATAGTAAATCGTCGACAGTACCATCGATAGGTTTACGATAGTCGACTATCGATAGTTTTCTGATAGTCGATTAACGATAGTTTTCCGATAGTCGACTATCGATAGTACTATCCATAGCTTTTCGACAGTCGACTATCGATAGTACTATCGATAGTTTTTCGATAGTCGACTATCGATAGTACTATCGATAGTTTTTCGATAGTCGACTATCGATAGTACTATCGATAGTTTTTCGATAGTTTTTCGATAGTCGACTATCGATAGTACTATCGATAGTTTTTCGATAGTCGACTATCGATAGTACTATCGATAGTTTTTTTTACTATCGATAGTCAGATTTCTGGCGACTATCGATACTATCGATAGTACTATCGATAGTTTTGCACCACTACTAGTGACGCTGCCCTATGAAAGCGGCGGGTGCCATAAAAAACATGCCCTTATTTCCTTTGTGTTTTTCTGCACATGCCTTACCTAGCTGGAGTCACTATTAATGGCTTGCTCTTAGAGTATGGAGACTCCATTCCCCGACTGTCCTGTGGGCCCTGGTGCAGAGTGGGTGCAACTGGCAATAGCTAAGACTCAAATTGCGACTTTCTGAGCATCAGATGCGGTGTCGTGAAGCTCGGCTGATGTTGTCTCGCCCTGTTGCGGGCTGCTTTAACATTTCTGGAGGACGGAAAAGCATTTCCTACGATTTCAGATATAGTTTAAATGACTGGCAACAACGATTCTAGGCAACAAGATGACTGAAGCATCGTCGTTAGTTCGAACCATAGCTTATTTAACAATGCCCTAGACCCGCCTTACTAGAAAGGCGGAACTGGAACATTTATATCTTGTCTTTTTTGGCTTTCTCAGGGGTGGATGGCAAATACATGCTATCATGATTAGTCGAGCTCCACAACTCGAGTAGAGTTGCGTCTCTATCAAATCGTTCCAAATCACAATCCCCTTCAACTGTGAGAAAGGAGCCAGATAAACGTGGCTCATTATGATGAGACGTGCACGGTCACATATCTCAGCTGTACGGGTCAACTCGAATCACTCGCTTTCCCAGCCCCGCACTATCCAAACTCAATTATTCAACCCCTAATTCAATGAACTTCAATAGCAGCATGCTCGTGGCTGACTGACCTGTGTGAACTGTTCGATGTCCGCTGCCACGCGGTCGACCCTGGCTTGGCGCTTGGCTTGCTGTTCACGGCGGTACCTCTCTGCAAACTCCACTGCTCGTAACTCTACGCTGAAGTCATACTGCAACAAGAGTACCAACATATGCTGCTTGAGCAAAAAATAACCAAGCAGCTAGAAGGAGGTTTTGAACAGAGAAAGACAGGCTACTAGAATTTATTAATTTTCAGTGACACAGAGCTACATTTAGAAGTCCAGTTTATGTTTGCCAAGAGAGGCCCCTTCTGGGGAGCTGCGAAGAAATGTTGGCCTTAAGGAAATGTTGGCTGTTATTCTCAGAATCCCCGGGAGACCACTCTCTTGAGCCCTCGCTGTCAGCTTCTGCTCTTTATCAGCAACCAATGCTGAAAAGTAGAATAAACATCCGAGGAAAACTATGACCAGACAGCGGTTCTTGCTGTCCGTTCAGTTGTTACCGTCAACAGGCCTTTTGGCAAGCAAAGAGAGAAAACCGGAGAAAGGGAAACTCACATGCTCGTTCAGCGTCTCCGGGAATGTGTTTCTAGCAAGGCTGACAGGGAGCACGACCCTTCGCGAGGACGAAACTTCTCCGATATTTTCACCTGCACCCCGTCCAGGTAGCTGAACCCTGCCAGCATGAAACAGGACGAACCTCCAATCACCAAATGCAGCTAAAGAAGCGAAGGTCTGTGGTCAGTTACAAGTTGAGTATCTGCTCCCCCAATTAATTTTCTCGTTTCAAGGCACTCATACAGTAAGAGCAGCGGTTCTCAAACTGTGGTCCGCAGACCCCAGGGGTCCTCGAGAGCGTTCATGGGAGTCTGTGCAAAATAAAAAAAAAAAAAACGCTCTAAGAAAAAGCTTTCCTATGCCATCGCACAAGACCTCTAAAGACAGAATGCATTTGGGGTTTGCGAACAGCCTCTGAGTGGGTCGGGGGTCCGTGACAGCCAAAAGTTTGAGAACCGCTGAGTTAGAGATGTGTTAGGCGTCATTACATGAAGCACGTAATTAGGCAATGGTATGGGTAAGAAACTACTATAGTCCGTTCACCCCCAAGCTGACTGTGCAGGGAGGTACGTGCTCGCCGGACATATCGACCGCCTCCCTTTCATCACCTGACCTTGCTCTCTGTATGCGGGTGCGGGCGGGGACGTAATCATATGGTGGAAGATAGATGTACGACTGGTCCTGTTAGCATGTAGCTTCTACTGCATTGTCAGCTTAGGGGTGAAGGGAGTATAATGTGCGTCAGAGCTTCGAAGGCCAAAATAAACTTTAAACATGCAAAGAATGATGAGAAGTGGCTTACCATCTCTGCGCGAGTATGCCATGGTGTTACTTCAAATCTGCAAAACGATGAAAGAAATTTCGAAATATTTCTAACAGAAGTGAAATTTTCCCTGCGTACAGGCTCAATATGTCACCCGCTTTTTCCATATTTTTAAGATGAATATTTCTTAATAGCTAACACACAATCGAAAAAAAAATGAAATGTCTTACTGATGATTGGATGTGTTGATCCAATAAAAATTGGTGAGGAACACATCAACTCTGAAAATTACTTCAGAGACATCCAAACTTTGGGTTGCATTTCTTTTAGTATAAATAATTCGTATGCCATCACTAATCAGGGAACGCGACACAAAATATGTCAAGACGCTGCAAATAATTTATGATCATGTTATTCCACCTTAGTGCATTTGGGTCTAGGTTGCTGGGAGCCAGGATGTGGGGACGGTGTCACACAACAGCGAAAACTAGTATGGTGGCAGTCACGTCAGAGAGCCTAGATTTTAGAGAGGTGGCAGCTGAAACCACGGAGAGCGTTTGCAATTTAATGGCTGGCACCTCCTGCACAGAACGGATGCTCATGCACATACATGAGTTGTTGTGGGGGCGAGAGCGAGGAGAGGCTGAGCAAAAGTTGGAGACTCTTGCAGACGATCGACGTGTTCGGCTCCTGCCCGCAGCATAGTCGGTGACAGGTCAAGCTAGTGGGCTCCTCCCATCTCTCCACTTCAGCGAGCGAACCCTGAGATGAGGCGACCTCCTCCACCGTTCCCTGGGCTGAAGTGGAAGAGGTGGGAGGAGCTTCCACTCGTTCTTGACCTGTCACCACTATAGTACTGCAAGTGGCCCATGAACCAGTGAGCCAAGAAAATTTACACGCGGTACCCAGATCCGTCATCTACTTTCATCTCGGCAAATAGATTGCACACGCGCCGCATTACATATTTGCTGCCATAGTATATCCCGGTCCCAGCAATCGATAGGGAGAAAAAAAGTTTATACAAAATTATTTACTGCACCTTGGCATATTCTGAAAGTGTTCCATAATATAAAATATTATCCAGAGTAAAAAAGAAGAAAATGCAGCTGAAAATTATTTTGTCTTTGCTCCTTGAAGAAATAGAAGATGTCTTCCAAGTTCATCGTGCACCCGTTCTGAATTTCGATACATTCGACACTTGGTACTGAAGGGTGGTGTTGAAATTCTCACCACGGAGAAGCCCGCAGGAGTTAAGCTCACTGGTCATAGGCTCAGCATAAAACCATCCAAGTATGAAGGGTAAAAGAGATCACCAGTCCTTAGAGTGAGAGGGATACACTCACATACGAATTAGTAAGCCGTTTAAACTAATTGGGTGGTTTCTAAGGCTGGCCCTGCGTCTAAATTCCCACCAACTTTCTTCTCAAGACAATAGACCTTTTTTGTTTACTCTTGCCCCCGTCACTTGATAGGCATATCCAATATAAGCGAAGAAAAAGATCTTGCAAATAGTAAAAAAGTAGAGGGAGGCAAAATGAGAATGGATGACGGTTAAGCTTATATCCTGAATAAATTCTACTGGCGTGGCGACGGCAAACAATGTTTTCTCCAATACTGGAAGTGACGATATTCAGGATGGCTACATTCTTGTAAAATAAATCTATAAACAAACATATTTTTGGTAAAGGGGGGGGGGGGGTTAAAATACATGTTTATGTATTAGGGTTGGCTATGTAATAGGGTTGGCTATGTAACAGGGTTGGCTGAATTTCAGTTCGGGAAGGGGGGCAAGGCCCTTCTTGCTTACGCCATCAACAGTGGGCACAGGGTTGCGATTTTGTCTTATCCACAAAGAAACATCAGTTTAACACTTGGCGTAACCTTGAAGTGTGGCTCACATTCCAAATCGCTGGTAGTCAGCTAGAACGAGGCCATATGATCAAACGGCCGATCATACACCAGTCATTGCGGAAGCACAATCTTCTAGTTAGAGCGGAAGAATTGAATATAAATCTTGGCAACACAATTTGTAATGCACAGCTCGACTTGGGTGCATCAGCTTTTACATCGCTTCAAAATGATTTTTGAGATCATGTTTCTAACAGGTTCAAAAACACATTAATGGATACCTTGTGGAATATGTTTCTGACTAAATAAGAAAGTGGTATTCTAAAAGAGTAAAACTATACGCACTCCAGTGCATTTTGGGCAGAATGGCTATACGCACTCCGCTAAACAAGTGTAAAACGGAATGGTCACAACAGGTTCTTTCAGCGATGGCATAGCCGCAGGAGCTGGCGTCCGCTTTGTACATGAAGTGGGCAGCACGAGTTCAATCCCCGGTGTGGGCGTACTTTTTTTTTTTCATTTGTTTTATCGAGGGCATAATGCGATGTTTGCGACATTTCTTTTTTGCGATAATGTCGACGACTTCGCAGACTAAATGGAACCTCCCCTTTTCCGGAGGTGCGATCGGGGACAGCGGGGCTTGTGTGCCGGCCGGACACCGCGAGCGGCGTGTACTGGTTACGTTTTGTAATTAGCAGCCAATACTGTCGCCGCGAAGCGCGCCAGACGCAGGCCGGGGGCTGGGTTAACACGCTCCCCAGTGATACACGCCGTTCAAAAAGGGTGGACCGACGGGCCGCGGGTTCTCGGCGGAGTGCGTATAGCCATCTCGTCCGAAATGCACTCGGAGTGCGTATGAACGCTTTACTCATTCTAAAATTCCGAAGCACGGCAGACCTAGAATCTACAGGGTCAAACAAGGAGACGGCAGGCTCTTTAAATCGACCGGAAAATTTGGTTTCTTAACCCTATCGCGCTACGACTTTGTGCAGCGTTGCCCACAGATGGTGCATTTTTTTGTAAAATTTGCAAAGAGCGAACTTACCTGAGGAAAAAGTAAAGAAAGAAAAAGGCTTAGCTCCTATGGAAACGCAGCGACGCCACCGGTCCAGCAAACAACACGGCGCCGTTTCGCACGGGGGACAGAGATGGCGCAACGAACGCCGCCAACGAACGAGCATACGGCGCCGGGAGCCGGCACCTGAACAGACGATCCTTTCGACTCAAAAGCGGCTCGCGTTCCGCGAGCGGCGACAGTCGCAGAAACAAACAGGCGCGGTAACAACAAGAAACTGCAGTTCCTTGTCTGCTAAACACGCCGGCTCTCGGCGTCGTCTGCTCGTTCGTTGGCGGCAGTTGGCGTCGCGACCGCTTGCGCCATCTCTTGTCTCCGTGCGAAACGGCGCCGTGTTGTTTGCAGACCGGTGGCGTCACTGCGTTTCCATAGGAGCTAAGCCTTTTTCTTTCTTTACTTTTTTCTCAGGTAAGTTCGTTCTTTGCAAATTTTACGAAAAAAATGCACCATCTGTGGGCAACGCTGCACAAAGTCGTAGCGCGATAGGTTAAGAAACCGAGATTTTTCCGGTCGATTTAAAGAGCCTGCCGTCTCCTTGTTTCACCCTGTAGAATACAAGTGTCTCCTACCATAGCCGTCTGTATACTCTGTGCCTGGCAGAATGCGCCGAATACAATGGGGGCTGACCGTCGAAGCAGTTGCGCTCCGTCGCCGCAACGCCATTTGGGGGCGCCACCGTGTGAGGATTCGTAACAGACGACACGATAGCTCCCGAGGCGTTTGAAAGGCGCAGCTGAATGGTCTAACCGTGTTTGCCGGGTATATTTCGTGTTTTTACTGTTGAGGTTTGCCTACGCTAATAACCTGACAGCGTTGTTTACCGAAAGTTTTTTAAGCGAACCTAATAGCGTACAATTGCACTTTTCTTCCTTTTAATCATCTTGCTTGCATTGCTGCGAGTGATGCCGCAACGGCAAACGGAGCCGGAATAGCTTAGATTTGGACAGCGTGGACAGTTTTCACGCGACCTGACATCACAACGTCATTACAAACACCATATTTACAGAATATTGAAGGACGCCACATGAAATTTAGCATTAAATGACAAAGCATAGTATTTCTGTGAGCAGTGTGGCCGTATCTAATGGATCCAAAAATCGACAACTGAGCATAAACGATTTTTTGTCCATGTGTTTGTTCCAACTGCAATATTGAAATTGTCAAATAACACTTAACCTCGTCGGAAATTATCAATTTTACGTTTCATCCAGCCAGATGACAGCTTATAGGGGCAAGTCATTTATTGCCACTCTATGTCCTCAATTGACAAGGCTTATCAAGTTGTAACATACTTAATGGCTTTCTGCAAATGGAAAGGCAAGATGTAATATATTACAATTTAGAGTATATTCTATACACAAGTGCAGGAAACATCTTGGGGTTCAATACAATTCGAGTAAGAGACAATGGATGTTAAAGATATACAATACAGGGTTTATTTTTCATGCCAGTTGCATGTGTTAGCATCCAGTTCACATTTTTTCCTACAGCTTTACATATTTGCGAGACACTGGCTTGGTGGAAAATGCCTTCACAAGCCGCTGCATGTGAATTTGCCTTCATGAAGACCGACAAAAACGATGTGTACAAGGCTTGTACACATCGTTTTTGTCGGTCTTCATGAAGGCAAAATTCACAAGCAGCGGCTTATAATTTCGAAAAAGAAGCGGTGAATGACCATCAAGGGCTCGTGAACGTAAACCCAACTAAGAAATGACTCAACTGCACAAGTAAAGTGTTGTAGGAACAAGGGGAACGTTGCGAAAGTTCACCCGCAGCTTCGAGTTCACAGCGCCGAACGGTGTGTTGCTTCGGCGGCTGAATCCTCACTTCGCGGCGCCCTCTCGCGTTGGGCAAAGCAAAGAGAGAGGGGAGGATAGAAGAAGGGAGGAGGAAAGCCGATGACGACGACGGCCCTCCGGGGAGAGATTTGACAGGCACAGAGTATACAGAAGGCTATGCTCTACCTAAGATCGCCCAGGGAAACGGCTCACAAGACCAACTATGCATATAAAACAAAAACAGACTGGCTATGTGACAACATAGAGTTCAATGACACGAGTTATCCCATGTAGGAAGGTGAAAGACACTTCAGTTAGCGGAACCAAGGCAACGAAAAAGCATGTCAGGTGAACTTCAGGTACAAACTCACTTCCATACGGCCTCCTGTGCTGCTTTCGTTCGATCAGGGAAGAAGATTATATTGAGCAGGACAGTCTATTATTAAAACACACACATACTGAGCGACTTCGGAAAACACCACAAATTAACGAAAACGGACTCACTTCATCAGTGGCGAAATTTGGCGACGCTTCTGAGCTCATCACAACAAAATTGTGTCCGAAATAGAAAACAAATAGATAAGTGATAATGTCATGCGTTGCTTTGATATGAGTGCGCAGCTAGCGCCGCCTGATTTGCGCGAACGCTTCTCCGGCCGTCTCATTCATGCGTGAGGAGGGCATAATCACTATACTTCGTTTCAGCTTGGGACCAGACGCAGCCGATGCTACGAGCGCGTAGAGCGTGTGGCCCCGAATAGGGGCTTGCATTGCACGAGCGCGCGTGCTTCGCAGGGACGCGCTGGAAGCCCGGAGCTCGTGCGCTTGTAGCATCGGCTGCGTCTGGACCCAAGCCGAAACGAAGTATAGGGGTGTCACTGAACTTTTGTCGAACCAGATTTTTAGGTCGAACTTTCGGGGTTCGACTGGGTGGAACCGGTTCGACGAACCTTCGAACTTTTCACCAGAATCCTTTGATCCGCGTGTTTTGCCCAACGAGCTTGAGTGAACTTAGAGCGGTAAACCAGCGGCCAAAAATGGCACCCCCGGCTGCCGCCATCTTGAACGTTTGCCACATTAGTGATCACGTGACTTTAAGATGGCTGCGCGCATAGGTGCGCCAGATCAGATTGGCCAGATTACGGCAAGCACGGACGCGTTCCAAAATTTATTTGATCTCACTCTAGGGCAAATATTTTGTACCTTCGCGTTCGAAAACCTACCCGCGTCCAGTTACTCTATCAGTCTTGTCACGTGACATGACCCGCCGGCGTAACTCGGAGCCATTCGAGTAAGATTGGAACGCAACCCCAGAGGGCCCCCTGCTTACCGTGATCTGACCAATCTGATCTGGCCCACCTCTGGGCGCAGCCATCTTGACGTCACGTGATCACTAATGTGGCAAACAGGCAAGATGGCGGCAGCCGAGAGGTGCCATTTCCGCTGCAGGCTTTGGGTTGCGGTTTACCGCTCTAAGGTGATACTACAGTGGCTTAAAGGGGGTAGTGTAGTTACTGCGTGGCCTCCGCCATGCATCGGGAACGGCCGCTCCTTGGAAGACGGTGTAGGGTGGCGCTTCGATCCGCAGCTCCGTTTAGGGAGGCTCGAGCGAGGGGTGGGAGCAACTCAAAACCTGGAGAGCGTTTGCAATTTAATGGCGGCGCCTGAGGGAGAGGATTCGAGAAAGGATATGCGCCAATGTTGCCTGCATGAGAGCAGACGCCCGCTCTGTTGCAACTCCGTTGCTCCATGCGGCTTTCCTCCTCTCGCCTCCCATTGCGAGCAACGAACGGCTTGGCGCAGCCTCTCTCGCTTCCTCCTCGCTCCGAGAATTGCAAACGTCGAGAGGAGAAAGCAGGGTTGCCAGACAAGCAGCAACGTCCAAGATGGCGGAATTTACCATTTTTCGCGTTAAAAAAATACTTAACCTATCGCAACAAAACTGGTGACTATGGAAAAGTGATCATTTATACCTTGTGTAAATTATTCAAGCACCTTAATGATCTTCTATGACCTGAGTTAGGAAATAAAACGACCCTTTGCCCCATAGACTCCCAGCAAAATTTAGCAATTAAATGGCGTCCATGTTCCGTGATCCTCGATCTAGCAGTTGCACCCACCCTCACTTGAGCCTCCTACATTGTGATAGTAGTCACTTGCGCCACCTAGCCAGACTTTTGTGGATATTTGAATTTTGTTCTTTTCTGCGCTTTTTACCGGCTTACCAAGTAAATATCGACTTCTCTTGTCCTTGTTAGTAGCGCAATCCTTTGATCCGAGTGTTTTTCTGACAACATGGCCGACAGAGCAGCTCGGCGCGAGTCACGTGGTACTCAGGGTTCCAGGGGTTCCAGGAGGCGGCCCGCCCTATGGGAGAATACATGGAGATCGACGTAACACGGCTAATTAAAAAATAAACGGTGAGTTCACACTTTCAAAACTAGTCTGTCGTGAAGTTGGTAAAGCACTAAACACTTTATCAAAGTTTTAATAATATCGGATGCGTGTGCAAATTTTGAGAAGGCAATTTCTAAGGCAATGGCGTTTGAAGCAGACGATTTTTGCACGCAGCGGAGTTGGGCTCTTTGGGTTGGCCGGAGCGGGTCACGTGGACGCTGTGACGTCGCCGCGTCGTCTGCTGCATGATGCCGCTCGTGCAATTTTTAAAAACAAATTACGTCCTTACTTGGCACACAACTCAGCGCTAATGATTCTAAAGTGTTCCTTTATTATGTCAAAAACTATTGTCGTTCTGTACATCTCCACAACATTGAAGAAACAACGATTTTCTCATGTTCCCCATGCATTTCTGACCGGAGTTGGAAACTCCGGGCGTTCGTCGCTAGTCGCCGAGAGACCTTGTCCCCCACTCTGAGAACTGGGGGGGGGGGGGGGGGGGGCGGCAAGCGCCCCCCTTGCCCTCCCCGGTTGGTACGCCCATGCCTAAGGAGATGTGGTTTGTATTAATGGAGATCGCTTCTTGAAGAATTGTGTTTGCGAAATAAACACGTTCTAACCATGTTTATAATCAAGATATTTGACAATGTATGTTTTGTGAAGAGCGCCCAAACCAGAAATACAATTCAAATGTCATCGCTTCTGGACCCATTAGCTTTGTCCTGTTAATATTGAACTATAATGTTTAAAGTGGCTTTCTTTTTCTTCTACAGGAATGTGCGCAGCACTTAATGCCTCTGGATGAACGATACGTTCTTGGGATGGCGGGATGGTTCAATTACTTTATATCTGGATAAAACCACGTGATTGGAAACAAACGAATATTGAAGTTCTCCAGAATATAAACACATAAAATCATTGTTATTGTCTAAGAGATCCACCACTACTTTATTATAAACCTTTTATCTAGGAATATATAGCTTAAAATAACGAAGTGGTTGTTGCCAGTAAAGATTATTTGAAATAAATTCATACATCCCAATAGTATCGAATCTTCTGTTGAGAAGTTTAAGGCGCAAATAAATGTGTCTGGCGAATAAAGTCTAAGGAAATATTACTATATTACTTCCTCAAATAAGGGGTCTGCGATATAATGGGCCCGCGATATGTTTCCACACGTCTCAACGCAGCCTTTGGCTTAGCATAGCCATAGTGAAAGACATATACATAGTTCTCTAATATTGTCACAAATAAAATCATAAACTTGATTATTCAAACTTAAAATGAACATTTAATGCGGCGAACTTGTGCCGAGAAACGGAAAGTTGCAAAGTTTAAAATGAAAATTTAATACCGCGAACTTGTGTCCAGAAGCATAAAGCAACAAAGACATACGTTCTTTAATGGTGACGGAAGGACGACTGCCCCTAACAGCCATGCGAAGCTCCCTATATAAGCGTGTGGGCATCTAGAAGTTTCCGAGCTCGAACAAACAACAAGATTCTCGGAGTCATCTGGGACATTCCAGTCATGCAAACAAAAGAAAGATAAAAAGGACAGGCGCTGGCGAGGATCAAACCCCAGCCAGCAGCGTGGGAGTCGAGCACGCTGCTGACTCGGCTATTCGGACGCGGCAATATCAACTACCATCCAATCAAGATCGGGAGAAAAAACAACGATACACCGTGATTAAGCTTTGCTCCGTCCTATAACATGAAATTATTTTTCTTACTAAAGCTGCACAGTAGACACAACCACCGTAAGAAGCGCACGGTCTGTTTTATTAGGTTCACGCTTCCTGCTTTTTGAGCGGCTCTTCAATTTTTTTCTTTTTTCTGCCAAGTAATGCACCATCTTCACTGACTTTGGTGCAATAGTGAGTTGCTTGGGACTAGCCACGGCCTGTGTTTCTTAAGCTGTCGGCGACCATTGGTATAAAACAGGTTAGATAAAAAAGGTTGTAGCAAACAGCAAACGAAAACTAGAGGAAGAAGCTGGCATAAAATGCAACACCGGTTCGTCCAAGAGACGGTGTGTTTTCAAGGCAAGAGATGACGGACTGGCCAAACGTCGACGTTTGGGTTTATCGACTGAACTCTGAGGAATACGAAACGTCCACTTTTTCACTAAGCACTTGGGAGAACCAATCGGTGCAATCAACCAAGAAAACTTGCCGAATGACGAGGCTGAAAATATGCTTAGTCTTAAAAGGACAGTCTGCGCTGTGGCACTTTGCATGATGTTTCACCATGTTCAGGGCAACGCTACTAGGTTACTTCAGTTGTGGAACTCCCACTGATGCAGGGGCAGATTTAGAGGGGGTGTCCCGATGTCCTGACCCCCCTCTTGATTTCTGCATGTGTAAAATTTAGGCCAAGGTTTAGGACGTGAAACGAGGAGAGGGGGAGGGGGTTCCTAGACATATGGTACGCTGACCAACACATGACCCCCTCCCTCAAGAAATTCCTGTATCCGCCCCTGCACTGAGGGCAGTAGCCGCCTCTCCCCCACGTCACCCTCTTCTGTCCGCGTCCTGTCTTTTGAAGCACCATCAAGATTTTCGTTTGAAAGCTGTGTTTTCCATAGAGGTTATTGCAGGGCTACCGCGAAACATAAAGTTTGTAACACTACACAAATGCGTTACTTTCTCAAGCTTCGAGGAATGGCGAAAGAAACATTATGAAACGCACAGATTCAAGATGATTGATACTCAAACCGGGGCGACAAATTATGAATCCGCTAAAGCAAGACACGAGCGCACTGGAAGACTTTCCACAACAGACACCCACTATGGGGAACGGATGAAGCGATACTTCCAGTCACACGCGTTCCCACTAACATCTGCCCTAGGAACCAGGAAGGAAGAAAACAGTACTTTAGAAAACACAACGAAGAAACTGAGCTCATCACTGACGACCCTAAGGCAGCAATATACTATACAGATGCCGCCGTGGACGACAACAACACTGCGATTGCATTCCACCTGCTAAAGAAAGGCACATGGGCGTACCCAACATCAGCAGACACTGCAGAAGAAGCCGAAGCGGAAGCCATTCTGGCTGCAATAGAACGAGCAGGAAGAAGTACAAAATAATAAAAATATATTTTTGCAGACGCGCATAAGGACAGCGGAACATGTAAGGTACACCAAGTGGTGTACCTTACACCACTTGGTGTGAGGTACGAGGCACTATTCATTCGAGATCCGACTTTTGGAGCAGCCGACTCAGAAGAAGCGTGACTAAGAGAACGTCGTAGAGAGCTAGGTTGCGATGACGTATTCGGCATCCAGGACTGAGGTAAGCAGGGATCTCGCCTTGGCAACCGAGCTCTGTTCTTGCCACTGGGATACCATTGCTAATGCCTTTGCGACGGTCCCCAGGCTCTCCGTGAACTGCAAAACAGCGTCGTGACGTTCGACTCAACGTGTGCTGGTCGAACGCCAAGCTGCCATCTTACGCCGCGCCGCCAAGCTGCCATCTTACGTTCTTGACTTCGAAGAAGCACCGCTTTCTCTTCGCCGTTACATTTCGCGTCTGGTGAACTTGTACACTCATTTCATCTCCACTTTTTTTTTGATTGAAATACCGAAGACGTTGCCAAGGAGAAACAGTTGGCAGAATCCACTGCACTGTAAGGAAAAAGGTAGTTATACTGCCGCGCGCGCCGCTGACCAAGTAGGCAGCGCACTCGTGGCCGAACGGTTATTGCGCGTGCCTTCCACGCAGAAAGCCAGGGTTCGATTCCCGGCCGCGGGTACGCATTTGTGTTGACTCTAACGTAATGTTCTGGTAAGTTCGAGAACCGTGTTGCTGATCTGAGGTTAGAATGTTCTACAAGCCGAACCTTCTACGCCGATTGTTCCAGAAGCCCACGCGTTTTACAAGGAGCTCCCCGTTGCAAGCCGGAGTCAGTCTCGCCCCAGCGCTCGATCCTGCTGTTTCGCCGACATCGACGCCTGCGACGCTAGCCTTTCTCTATATTGTATTGGACACAAGTTCGCCCCATTAAACGTTTAGTTTCTTCAGTTATTCGGCGTCTCAATCTTTGTCCTTCGTGACATAATGCGACTCCCTTTGGCGTGGTAAAAAGTTGTCCGAAATACAACGACCCTTAGGGTAAAAGTGACGACACCAGTACGTAGTCAAAAAGCAGGTAGTCAAATTTGACTACATCCATAAAGCAACATGGCGGCCGGTTAACGACGTTCGAATTCCCCGGTAAGAACTTGCGAACTGCAAGGCCTTTCGGCAGAGTGAGGGAATAGAGCACATATACGACTATTCGACGTGTTCCAAGAGCCATCAGACACTCTAAATATCCGTACCCAGACACCGGTACCGTACCAATATCCCATAAGGACGGCAGTGTGTATCGGAATTGCCGCGATTGCCCCCGACGGCATCTCGCTAGATTGACTGTATTTTTACCGGCAGCGGAGAAAGCTAAAAAAAAAAAAACTTACGCGAGGAAGGGGCATGCTGACCTTATTGAACACAATGTATGCTTGTCGTGTGCGGCGATGAATCGCTGGGCACCTGTCGCCGACACCGACGAGAGGCGTTCAGCGCACTAGCGCATACCGCTATTTTTTTTCTATATTTTTTTTTTTGTTTGAGCTTACCTCTTCCGGACATGCGAGAGGTAAGCACATTCGTGCGCGTGTGTGCCCGCACTTCGCAGCTCCTGGACGCAGAACGGGCATTCAGGTGGCTGGGTGAATCAATTATTACGACTGTTATCGAAATGACAGGTAGGGACGTAGTAGAGAGGCCGGGCGTGCCATTAGAACGCAGGTCAGCGGTCAGCTGTTTGTAAATCAATAGATACATGACTGCTCAACACTTGCTTCTTGATTCAAGCGGCAGTTTGCGCCGCCTAGAGAGTGTAGATGTAACCGCTAGATTGTGAAAAACAGAAAAGAAATGACTTCGTTTTACTTTTAAATTTCATGGCACAACAGCTCATATATAATACACCAGCACATACTCCAACCAACATAGCGAGCACTAGGCTCGTTCAATTTACCTGCAATGCTTGCACCACTGCCCTACATTTTTCTGCACCGGTGGAGGAGGTGAGGTAAATCGACGAGCCTACTGTTACAGGCACATGACATATACATACATGTCAGCAGGAAAACATGGCACAAACAATGCCAACACAACACCTCTGCGACTCTCTACTCTGTTATATATATATATGCCTTACCATTTTCTGACAAGGATTAGCCAAGTGAGTGCCACTGTTTATAAGATGAATACAACGAGTATTTCCAAGTATTATTGGTATACAAGTGCTATGTATGTTTAAATTGGCAGGCTGGGCACCTCTCGTAATCTAGCGCTTCGAAGGGCAACATGATGTGAAGGCAATCAGCTAAAGCAAGAGGCACGGCGTGTTCCGGTCAGCCTCGGTCTCAGATCGACGCAGGTGTGGCGACTAGTGGCGAACTGGCGGCCCGTCGGTGTCGGTAACAATGCAATGCTTCACGATCAATGTTTAACGCACCCTCGACGACGTTGGAAAACAGTCAATAAACTCGGCGAGAAGGTCGGTCAGCTGTCCATGTTGAGGAGCTGGGAGCATCCGGTCAATGGTCAAGGTTCAAGGCCGGAGTACACTTTGCGCTATGATGATACGTCTTCAGAGATGGCGGTGATTTCGGCTGTCTCCTAGAGTTCCTCAGTGGGGTTCACAGCAGTACCTTTCGTGATGTGCAGTGCCTCCTGTCGGAAGTGTGTTACAAGCATCACAGCGCGTCCGTCTTGAAGTTCCGTTATCCGTCTCGCGGCGCCGGTCCTTTCTCCTATGGAAGCGGCTGAACGCAGAGCTTTGCCGCAGGTGCCTCCACGTGTTCCGGCCGGCACAGGCGCACTTGATCTGCAGTGGCAAGTTCGCATGACCGGAGTGGATCCGGACGGCGGCTCGTTTCGGGACCATCCGGCGTTAAGAAAGGTTTCCGGAGCGTCAAATTGTTTGCTCCCAAGGTCGAACACGGCGCCGTATTCAGTCAAAAAGTCAATTCTGAGAATAAAGTTCCTCGCACAGTCATCGAGGAGAACAAATTTCACTGGGCACGTCTCACCATGAGTTTGGACCAAAGCCGCGCATCTCCGCTGGGAGAACGCCTCATCATGCCAGTGCGTGATGAGGTGTCTTCTCAGTGGTGCGATTTGTGGATCATCTTATGGCGTGATCACTTTTCGAAGGCGGCGCGAGAGCTTCCCACTTAGAACGGAATAGTCTGCTCCGGTGCTGATTAGCGTCATCGCGTCGTGTCCGTCGATGACCACGTCGAGGTGAATGTGGCCAGCAATGAATTAACTTTCTCAGCTTGAGCCCGTAACACGTAGTGGTTATTTGATACCTTAACGGGAGCGTCGTTTTGATGCGTGTCGTTTATAGATTGGGAACCCTCCGGCGTATGTAGAGGATCTTTGTGCCTTTTATGCTCGGAAATACCACCTCCCGCCATTGCGGTACCTAGTTTTTCTGGTGAGACAGGGGAGACAGGCTTTCTCGGCGGGCACTACGAACAGGCGACGCAGGACATCGTGGTGAATGCAAGCGAGCTCTTTGGGGCGAGGCCGGTACAGGAGACTGTGGACGACGATGATACTCGTCGATTTTTCGTGGGCGCTCACCGAACCGTGTGCGCGGGTTGTTCGGGTGGACACCCCGCAGCCCAAGCTGCCTGTAGGGGAACCGATCGGCGATAAATGTGGTCGGCTTCCCGCAGTGGAAGCATAGCGGGCGTCGGTCAGCCGTTTACCAGACGTATGTGTTTCTTAGCGCCGATGGTTCTTATTGGACGTTTACTGGGGTCGTTCCTCCCTGGGTCGAGCGTGCAGGGTGCAGGTATATGTCACGTCGAGAAGGCGCCGGGTACTGGTGGGCAACTGGTGGCGGTCGTCGGGTTATGGCGGCGTATGTCAACGTCGGTTCCTCCGGGGAGGCCACGTTTACGGGAGCTTCTGACTGCAAAGCCCGCTGGACCTCTTCTCGTACGATCTTGGGGACTGAAATCGAGGTCCTTTGCTCAGCAGCGGGGGCAGGTTTCGAAGCTTCCTCGGAAGACGTCCCGGATGATCTCTTGTTTGTCCGTTGTACTGGAGCCAAGGTAGCAGCTTGATGACTTGAGATGCAGCGATTCCAGGCATTGAGCTGGTAATGCGAGGTTCGTGCCTGGAGGCCACGCCTCAATGTTCGAGGCCTCCGTCGCGAATTGTTCAACGGTCTGCAGGTGGACAGCGGACACAACACCCCGCATGACGATCCTCAGTTTCTTCGCTTCAGGAGCTTTGGGATCGCTGGGCTGCTGAGTCGAAACCCGTCCTCGACGTAGCTGACAATGGTCTCGTTCGGTCGTTAAACTCCTCAGCGCGTTCTCGTCGCTGCTGGCTCGCAAACACTTGGCAGAGCTCATCCTGGCATGTTCCCCAGGTGGCGATCCGCCTCGTGGTTTTCAATACCAGGTTACGTGCCGTTCCCCTAGGGAGAAGTGACATTCTGGAGGCACTGCTCTGGTTGTCACTCATTTTGACGGTGCAACTTGCCCGTGCTGCTGCGTCCAGTCGTCTATGTCCTCGTAGGCGTCGGTGTGGAAGGGCGTCGGGAGTACGCGCGGCGCGACGGGCAGGACGACGACGGATAGTCCGACCAGGTTCTGCGGTGACTGGGTGATCATGGTCTTTTTTATGTTTTTTTATAAATTTTACGGCGAAGTAAAAATTACGGTGGTTGGTCTTTGGTGCGGAGGCTTGTTCGGGCTTCGGCTGTCTTCCTGGAAGAGTATCCTTCCGGGGCTAAGGATCTCACTTGGCCGGCGTGTCTTCTAAGGGTACGCTTCCCGGGCATAAAACATGATACCCCGCACCTCCAACAGAAATGTCGCGGAGGGAAACAGTATGATAAGACGTAAAACTGAAAATAATGGTTTGATTGCCAAGCTCGTGCCAGAAAAATAAAGAGCATTGAGGGGATCAACTGCGAGCGTCGGAGCGGCAGCTCGTTAGCGTGAGAGCATAGTCGTCGAGAGCGTTTTTGTAAGACAGCAAGACCGCTCGGCTCTGCTATACTACACTGGTGTCTCGAATACCGCGACCTGGAATATGCCTGCGAGTGAACTGCGGCGAAACTAACTCGGCAAAATCATTCTGGCCTCCTTATCTTTTACGCTCGAAGGGTAAGAGTAAAGCTCGACTATTTTAGAAGTACAGAGAGGGTTTCATCTCGGTCCAGCGCGCGGATGTTTTGCGATTCAGTTATTGGAAATTTATGCAGTTTTTGAAAGCAATTTAGAAATTCAAATGGATGGCTGCTTATACAGTCGTTTAGTGAGTTTAAACTTTGGACTGGCTTCCGTGATATATGTCATTCGATATTTGAGACGCATGCCATGAGCGTCGAGCATGCTGAAGAAATAAAAAATGACCGTATCTCCACGTGGTGAATGATGTTGATTGGGGCGAAGCTTTGGTGGTGTTGATGATACTGGATTTAATGGTTCATAGGTAAGGTGCTGTTGGTGCTTGATTTTTATGTGCTCATGCGTAGTGCACGAGGCTCCGGGTTGCGTTTCCACTTCATTATTACTGCTTTATGGTCGGTGAAATGCAGTGCCAGTGGTTCTTCTAGCGAGATCAGCTTGGATCCGCTTCAGAAGCCAAGGTCTTTCTGAATGTGGCAGTTTGGGTACTTTTTATATACTGTTTTGTGGGATTGATGTCATTCGAAAGTCAATACAATCCTCTTTCATTTGATATTATGTATGTATTGGTTTATACTGTTCATGCGCATTTGTAGCGTTCGCGAATATGATGGCGCGGACCCTCATAGCTTATCCGCTGGTTTTCATGTTTTTATGAACGATTCATTAAAGATGCTTACGGTTCCGACAGAGCTTGGTTTGTTAAAGATGATCGTCGGAGCAGAATGCAACGATTATACTTTTTTGGTATTTGCACTTTACGTTCGTTTTTTTCAGCTCTCCAAATATTGCCCTAAAATTGACCTATTTTCAGCTTCAAATATGTTTTTAACGAGTAAAAAGCTAGGGCAATGAAATTAGCTAGCAGTGTAGTGCTTATAATTGTGTAATATGCTTAAATATATTTAATGTTGTGTAAATGTTTTTGTTTCAGATATTCTGCATCAAACGTAGCACTTTTTTGGAAGCTTCAGTCGCTAGTTGATTCAAATGCCGCTCAGTAAACTAATTAAGCTATGATAAAATCTTTCATAATGTTTAGAACTACAATAGTTGCCCAAGAGGTGGACGGTGGCTTTTTTATTTTCAAAGTCGTAACGCTCAGGAGCCAACTTCAAACTTACCTGTTTTTGAGAGTACATCTTTTTTGGACGTCAGACAGATATATTGGCATCCAATAACATTTATTGGCGTAGATAGATATTCATTGCGATGTATTAGATTATCCCAATGATCTTGCTTTGGTTTCTTGATAAGGTTGCTTCGAAACTCCAGCTAATTTCAAAAACAATTAAAATCTGCTGTGGGTGTTTTGTTGCGCTACCTCGCGGATGGCAGACAAAAGTGCCGATTTCTCGTTCAAAAACGTTTTCCGAGGCGGCGTTGGCGTCTGCTTATCATTATCAATCTCCATGTCGTTCTACCTTCACATTTATAAAAATATGTTGAAGATTTACTATCGATAAAGGAGATGGTTTAAGTACTGGGATCTCACGTTAATAAATCAAGGCGCAGAATAATTACACAAGCGTAGCGTGATACCGTGTTCATTGTACCGCACTGGGTAAATTGGCTCATCTACAGCGAGTGACTCGTCGCAACTTTAAATGGCTGACCAACTACACGCTGTATAAATATCCCCACAACCCAATTTTTTTTGTTCAAATTTATTCGATATAATTGGAAATCAATAAACGATAAAGACGAAGAGGGAAAGAGATACGCGAGTTCACTTCATACTAGAGTCACTAAATGAGCTGCTTATGAAAGTATCGGCACTCCGTTCCCCAAAATTGTTTTTGGGCGCCGCCATTTGGGACTTGTGCAGAGCAAACGCAACTGCCGGTCGTTATGATCAAAAGTGCGACTTCCTCTGCATTAGATGCGGTCACTAGGAAGCTGATGCAATATTGCTATGCTCTGTCGCGGGTTGTTTGAACATTCGTGGAGGACGGAAAAGCGTTTCCTACTGATTTTAGATAAAGCTTCCAGATAACTGGCAACATGATTTTAAGCCACAATATGGCCAAGTGTCGTTACTCGAAGCGTAACTAATTTACTGGCACTAGCGGGAACAATGAGGAAGGCAGGTGTCCAAAGGTAGTGGTTTGTGGAATCCAC